>CAJHNH020001466.1:0-7500 GCA_905116865.2 Candidula unifasciata
CTGCATTTTCATCGACTCGATCTGTATTTATTTCTATATCCAGTTGCCAAAGGGCGGGTGCAGTTTGTTGTATCTACGCTACATGAAAGACAATGTAGAAATTTAATATTGCTTTCTCCTGCGATTAGGAAGCTGCGTGGTCTCGAGGCATGGTGTCCGCCTCGTGTGCTGAAGGTTCCTAGTTCAATCCCCGGTAAAGATTGGGATTTTTTCACGTGGACCAGAAGCTATAAATCCCCCCTGGTCTCTGAGTAGTGAGATCGAATGCCCACAAGCAGGGTTGCGCACGTAAAGAAATCATTTAAAAGTTGGAAATCGAAAAGAGTAGCCTAACAAATCTACCCAAAGTATTTCAGGGTCCTCGCCGGTGCTACAGAGCCTGTGCACTGTGCTGAGCTTCTTCTGACTCGGACTTGAGTTAAAGGAAGAACGGAGCACTCATGGGTTACTACCCGTGTGCCATGATGTTGATCTGTATGTAGTTCACACTTCAAAATGCAAATTTCTTCTGCGATTTCGCAGCAGACAGCCTTGCAGTGGCTAAGAAAATGCATCGACAGTCCACCATTTAGGAAGGAAAGACAAACTACGGAACGTAACATTTGAAATCTGAAACAACTAAAAAGTTCAAGGAGTTTGTTCTGCAATGTCCTGTGAAGGATTTAAAAAAAAAGTTAGTTGCGTATCCTTTACAGGACGTAGCAGAACCAACCCCAGCATTTATTAGTTGTTATGGTTTCTCTAAACAAATTTTACGTTCAGTAGTTTGCTATTGCTTTCAGAGCAAAGGATATGTAACTAAATTTAAAGTCTCTCGCTGCTTGGATTACATCTATTGATAGGAGGAGAAGAAGAAGAAGAAGAAGAAGAAGAAGAAGAAGAAGAAGAAGAAAAAGTAGTAGTGATAGTAGCAGCAGCAGTAGTAGTAGTAGTAGTAGTAGCAGCAGCTGCAGCAGTAGAAATAGCATGTTTGGATTACATCTATTGATAGTATATCCTATATTGGTGATTTCAACTTATGTGACTAACAACTTTTTGTGCTTTCACAGTTAGTGCTTCTACCTGCAACACACACTGCTGTTTTGATTGTTATTACCTGACGATCTTTTAAGTGATTGCAAGGTTTCTGTTTCTTGAACTTTTGTTCCCTCCCCCCCCCCCCCCCCCCCCCCCCCCCGTCTACTTCTAATGGATCTTTTAGTTGCAACTCACTCTACTCTTGTTGGTTTGAAAACCATTTATTTAACACTAATTATAAGTAATAAGAATGAATATAGCAGAAGGAGGAAGAGGAGAAGAAGAAGAAGAAAAAGTAGTAATAGTAGCAGCAGCAGCAGCAGTAGTAGTAGTAGTAGCAGCAGCTGCAGCAGTAGAAATAGCATATGCTCTATGACTTAGATGGCCAGTCAATACATTTCACAACTTCGACCTTTGAGTCCCAAGGAGCGCATCATACGTTCATAGATTTCTACCTAGAGGCCCAGTGAACGTATGATGCGCCGATTTTAAGTCTCTCTTGACTACCCCTTAGGCCTGTGATGCTAAACCCCCTAGGACTCAAAGAGTTACGAGTATGTTCGAATGTCGAGGTGTTACTCTGTGTGTGTGTGTGTGTGCGTGTGTGTGTGTGTGTGTGTGTAAACATACTTACATGTACACTGGAGCCAACATTCACTATAGATGCAGCACAATTCTGGGACCTGTTCACGTTTCCCGGCCCATCTACACACTTTCTAAGTCTGATCTAGGTCAGAGGGGTATAAACGTTGCGGCTATAGAACCTTCATCAGTGCATACATAAATGAAACAATATCACACACATAAAGACAATATAGACGAGTGTAATCGGCACAAACAGATAGTGGTAGCTGTCGGCGGGCGGTACACGCGAGGTAAGTGAAATTAATAAACTACTGTGAAGCTTTAAAAATATTAGGGAAAAATATAAAACGAACAAAAAGTATATCGGCAAGTTTTAAAATATAACAAACACAAACAAAACGTGAACGTTGCGGCTATGGTGCCTTCATCGGCACATACATAAATAGAGAAAACGCGACATTGGCGCTGGTGTAATTGGAGGAAAGACAACGTGACCCCCCTCCGACGTAGAAAAGTATAAGAAAGTATGAATGAAAGGTCAGGTAGTGTGTAGATTAGCCTAGAAACGTGAACATGACCCAGTCCTGTTTTTAAAAATGCAACAATATAAACTGGTTTTGACCTCCCATGTTTACAAGCCAGGAAGATATCAGCAACGTTGTGCAAAGCCCAGCACACAAAACAATTAAAAAAAGACCGTAAATTACAGCGTCCTGGCTGTAAATCTTCCAGCCAAATGAGAAATAACACGAGCGAAGGGCGTAACAAGATATTTATTCCCAGCCTCGTGTAAGGAAAACATAAAGCTCAAGGTTTGTGAGATGCCCAGGAGTAGATCAAACCCTCAAATTTTTCCCAGATCGATACATTGACCGCACTGTTAAGGTTCTCCTGAGGAAGTGTTCAAGGCTTTTACCAGGAGAGTAGGATTACGTTATCTCCTACCCAGGCATTAGCGTTATGTTCTGAGATTAAATTGGGCTCACCACAGTTCATGGCTGTTCTCTATAAGAGCCTCGGTATCAATTTGTATGTTGTTTGTTGTTCTTCTTCTTAATGTTAAACATGAGCATCTTCTTCTTCTGTTTTTCCTCTTCCCCATCCTCCTCTTCTTCTTCTTCTTCTTCTTCTTCTTCTTCTTCTTCTTCTTCTTCTTCTTCTTCTTCTTCTTCTTCTTCTTCTTCTTCTTCTTCTTCTTCTTCTTCTTCTTCTTCTTTTTCTTCTTCTTCTTCTTCTTCTACAACAACTTCTTCGACATTTTTTGGCTGTTGCGGTTTTACGCAGTTATCTTAAGTAGTTTTCCGTCGCTTTCTAGACGGCTGGCTCTCGCTACCACTGTGGAAACCCACACAAGATGTTCTCCTGCCAAACCGCCCGTAGCTGGAAGCGAACCAGGCATCCCGGCATTACAAAGCACGTCTGCACTAAGTCACAGACACCGACAGTTCGAGCACACAATGAATTAAAGTGAGCGACAACAGACATAAACACCGTTGGTAAATTAATAGATTGATATCTTTACAACACTCCCTAGAGCTGGAAAACGTTATGATGATGACTGAGGTGAGAAATGGCATATCCATGTTTGATCATCATCCCAGAAGGAAGCCGATGCACCAGAAAGAGGTCGTGTATGGGTTATGGGATAATTAGGTTCCTAAGAGAGTAATGACTAAACATCATGGCTCGCTGCAAGTAAAACCAATACTGGGAATGAAGACAAACATGCATCATTTAGGATCTACGAACTATAATGCTGAAGACTTTGAGAGAGGTATCCTTTTCAAACGAGGGCAACGAGGATTAAAAAGGAAAGAAAGAGAACAAAGGAAAATCGGGACCGGATAGCTTTTATCTTCACAGAATCATAGAAGGGATGTTATTTGTATAGTTCGGTAAATGATTCGAAGCCATTTATATATATATATATATATATATATATATATATATATATATATATATATATATATATATATATATATATATAGTGTGTGTGTGTGTGTGTGTGTGTAAGTATGTGTGCGTGTGTGTGTGTGTGGTTTACAATGCTAGATACCATATATTGATTATTTATGGCCACAAGTTAGGGATATTTTGGAAACATGTTTTGTAAATTAACCAGAAACAGAAGCAGAAGAAGAAGAAGAAGAAAAAGAAGAAGAAGAAGAAGGAGGAGGAGGAGGAGGAAGAGAAGAAGATGAATGAGGAGGAGGAGAAGAAGGAGGAGGAAGAAAGAGGGAAGAGAAAAATGAATACAGAAGAAGTAATAAAAAGAAAGAAAGAAAACAAGATGAATAACAATAAAAGACGACTAAAACGAATAACCGTTGGTTAGGGAAACGCATATAAAACTGCTTTATTTGCACTAAACTATAGCTAATAGTGCGGGTCGTTCTATGTATTGTTTTTATTTTTTATTACATACACAATTTCTATGGTCTCAAGGATTTTCCATATGTTCATTTCTGTACGTTACATGATCGATGGACATTCTTATCTGAAATATGGGTGGAATTTACTAGATAACAACACCGAATACAACAGGAAGTTTAACCGGAAATCTTGATGGTGGGAAGTGAAAATACTCTCACACATCGGTGGAAGTGTGACAACAGACACTGCCGTAGAAGTGAATTATTGGACCAAGCTATCCTGATGTTTGCTACTCCATACCTGTTTGCGTCCACTGTAGCTCTTCGAAGTCCTTGCTCTGAGGTAGAACGGAAAGCACTTCAAGGTTACGTTGACAAGTTTGCTTTAGACACATACACGCTAGCTGTTGTCCTGGGTTTAGTTACATGAACTCAAGTTGGCATGGGGTTATGACCTCTTGTCTGTCAAGGTTACATGCGTCCATCTGGTTTCATTGCCGGGTCATACAGTGCTTGGACATTTGTTCGTAAATTTTAAGCGGTGGTGGGTTTTCGGTCGCGCTGTAGGCAGCCTTGAAGTAGCGGTAGCACAGTGTTTAACCTCCCTTACGAAGGTCTTCTGTTCAAATCTGAATTAAGACAGATTCTCCAAAAGAAGACAAATGATTTTGACTTCAGTAGTGACTCAAACTAAATTTCCTGGGATGTAACGCCGTGGATATGTTATGTTACAGTGCGTTACGAATTCATACGGTTGAATTTTAGATAATTTTTCCGTAATTTCTTTTCTTGGTAAAGTGATTTTCTTTGGGGGATAGGCTTATATTTTCATCTCCACCTTTTTCTTTTATATATAAATACTATCTACACTGTGCAGTTATATCAGAACATACATTTTCTTTGTTATTTCTATCACTTGTATTAATTTAGTTAGGTAACAAAACAAACTTTGCAGTACTGTTATGAATAACCATGACCCTAGCATTAGCGACATAAGTTAAGCTTTAGCAGCTTATCACGACTCTTAGAAATGATACAGCACACTAACTTTATGGTGCGTTGCCACAGTTTCAACGCGACACGCAACAGTTGTAGTCATATCTATAATTTACGTAAGACAGAAGAAACACCATTTTTTTAGGAATCGATTTCTTTACACTTGAACGTTGTGCTGTTTAACTTTTCAAGGGCAATCCGGCAAGGAACATCATATTTTTATATACCTCGAATAAGCAAACATACAGTCTAATTACTTGTTTTGTGGTGGGAAAAATCTGACTTGACGTTCAGAATAAAAAAAAAAAAAATTATAATAACCTCTATGTATATGCCTCCAAGGCTGAGATAGGGAGTCGCGGTGGCAGAGCGTCTAGACACTCGCCGTGGATCGAAAGGTCGTGGGTTCGCATCCTGACGGAGCCGGACTTTTAAAAAAAAGGCTTTGGTTTCCAGGTGGACCCAGTCTTGAGTGGGTACCGGATACAGTCCCGGGATGTAAAGGCGGCTGGCGTAATGCTGACTACATCACCCATCTTGTGCTGATTGGTCTATAAAATTCAGGTCTATCCCTATGTGCCCTTTACGCCTAAAGGCGTGAAAAAGGATCTTTTACTCTACCTACTTTTAAGGCTGAAATATAAATGTTTGAACATCGGCACGACTTTGTACTCACTATAGCAACATAACCGTTAAAGTGCCAGTTGGCCTCTGAAAGTATGTGTTTAGCCCACTATGCACCCTTTCAGAACTAGAATTTGTCCTATGTTTTACTTTACTTTACTTAAAGATGGGGAGCCACCGTGGTGTAGCGAATAGACACTCGTCGGAGGGTCAGAAGATCGTGGTTTTAGGTCCTGAAAGAGCCGGACAGTTTTCCAAAATGACTCTACCTACCAGGTCGACCCAGCCTCAATTAGGTTTCAGGTAGAGTCACGGGATGCAAATGTGGTCGTTACCTATCGAGTGCCCATTAGTCTATAACATTTACGCCTAGCCATATATGCCCAATAGCCTGGAGGCGTGTAAAAAAGGGGTCCTTAACTTTGCCTAAACACGAAGTATCTAAACAAGACAGTCGGGTTCTGTGAAACTGAATGCTAGAGAGAACATCTCAAAGTATCATGGATAAGAGAGAAAAATGTTGTAAAGTAAAAGTAAAAGTAAAGATCCCTTTTCACGCCTTTCGGCGCATCGGGCATATGGGCAGAGCGCCCCATATTTTTACAGATCATCAGCACTCTGTGGGTAATGTGGTCAGCATTACGCCGGCTGTCTTTACTTTCCCAGGACAGCCCATCCGGGTACCCATTTTAGGCTGGGTCGACCTGTGACGTCCCATACCACGACAAAAATCCACGCAGCCTGCAGTGGGTTTCGATCGCGGTATGCTGGCTCACGAGTGGGGACAATATTGACCTACCACAAGATCGGAATATTAATGAGAACTCGGTCAAAAAGAATATAATTTCTCGTAAACTACAATACTTTGACCATGTTAAATGTCGCAAACAGAAGAAACACATTAGCACATCTGGCCCATTGTAAGTAAAGTAAAGTAAAGTAAAGTAAAGTAAAGTAAAGGACCCTTTCCATGCCTTTAGGCGTATAGGGCAAATAGGGCTAGACCTATATTTTTATTGACCAACGGCACAAGATGGGTGATGTGGTCAGCATCACGCCGGCCGCCTCTACTTCCCGGGATTGCACCCGGTACCCACTCAAGGCTGGGTCGACCTGGGAGCCAAGGTCATTTTTGAAGAAAAGTCGGTCTCCTCCAGGGAGCGAACCTACGACCTTCCGATCCGCGGCGCGCGTCTAGCCGCTCTGCCACGGCGACTCTCCCATTGTGCACAATCCATATTCTATAGATCAGTCGGCACGCAATCGGTGATGATCTAATGTCATAATATGTTAAAATAGAACTGCACGGGACAGCAATGTTCAGGTAATACCGATTTACTCCAAAGAAACTGTTTTACGGAAACTGTCCGGAAGCGGAAAATGAAAAAGAAAGGAATTTTTTTTTTTTTTTTACTTCGCCATTACATTGGCGCATGAAGCGGTCTCTTGTTGTGTAAAGTCAATGTACGATATCTGTGCTCTTCGGTCCAACTAATCCAGTTTCCACAAAGACCCAGATAATCGCCTTTCACGATTTGCTAGTTAGCGGGCAGCTGGTCTATAGGTAGGTAGGTAAGTTGTACCCCACCAGGACATCACACAAGCGATAAACACCCGGTGGCTCAAAGAGCCACTATGCGGATGAGGATCACACGTGGAGAGGTCCCGGAAATCCCGTTCAGCCGTCAGGCTACATTTAAGCCCCGCTTTACTTAGGGCCCTTGGCAAAAGCTAGTGCGGGGCTTCAAAATAACTAAAATTTGCATCCCACATGGGGACGACGCATATTCTGCAGCTAGTAATTATTATTCACCCTCTAAAATGCAACTTTGGAACCGACGAGGAAAGCAGGAAAAGAATTGATCATTATACTTCATATTTCTTGACATATCATCTGTGATGGAAA
>CAJHNH020001466.1:15000-22500 GCA_905116865.2 Candidula unifasciata
GGTGGCGGTGGTGGTGGTGGTAGCAGTAGTAGTAGTTAGTGTTGGTGGCGGTGGTGGTGGTGGTAGCAGTAGTAGTAGTTAGTGTTGGTGGCGGTGGTGGTGGTGGTAGCAGTAGTAGTAGTTAGTGTTGGTGGCGGTGGTGGTAGCAGTAGGAGTAGTTAGTGTTGGTGGCGGTGGTGGTGGTGGTGGTAGCAGTAGTAGTAGTTAGTGTTGGTGGCAGCAGTAGCAGTAGTTAATGTTGGTGGTGGTGGTGGTGGTGGTAGCAGTAGTAGTAGTTAGTGTTGGTGGTGGTAGCAGTAGTAGTAGTTAGTGTTGGTGGCGGTGGTGGTGGTGGTAGCAGTAGTAGTTAGTGTTGGTGGTGGTGATGGTAGCAGTAGTAGTAGTTAGTGTTGGTGGCGGTGGTGGTGGTGGTAGCAGTAGTAGTAGTTAGTGTTGGTGGCGGTGGTGGTGGTGGTAGCAGTAGTAGTAGTTAGTGTTGGTGGCGGTGGTGGTGGTGGTAGCAGTAGAAGGAGTAATAGCAGCTCGATGCATGTGCATGTACACTATACGTATTCTCAATTCAGTGTCTTCTGAAGGTGATTCTTTGATGATGTCCAAATTTGGCATTTTTAGCCCAGAACTGGTTTCAATTTAGTGCTTATAATGTAATTCTTAAACAGCATTAAAAAGCTATCAACAAGGAGATCGAAATTATCATTTTTAGAGCATGCATCTTTCCTATAGAAACATACTGATGTGGGTCGTGGACTATCTCCCAGTCGTTAAGAAAGAGAAAAGGGGCTTTTGAGCTGAAATGATATAGAAAGATTCTCAGAATTTCTTGGACAAAGAAGAGGAGAAATACTAACACCTTGAAAGATCTAAACATCAAGAAAGATTTTCTAGTAAACAGCATCCTTTCTGGGAAGCTGAATTATTTTGGTCATATCAAGCGCCACTACAGATTGGAAAAAGATAATAGCAGAAGGCATGGTACCAGAAAGGAGGGGCAGGGCCGACTAACATGAAGATGGGCACAGGATGTAAGTAACTTCTTGAGTATGAAAGTAGATGAGGCGGGAGAACTGGCGAGAGACCAAGTTCCTTTCAGGCCGCCCGTGATGAGAGCGACGTTCTGCAAAGGACCTGCTAAATAATGGTGAATGTGTTTATTGACACTTATACTTAAGGGATGTCTTTATAAGGGTGTCATTTGGTATTTATAAAATTGTGTACTTTTACACGTTAGCAATCTATTTCTTTTTCCCGATCTATTCTACAAACCTTAGAGAATATTCTTGCAAAATATTGCTTCTTCTTCTTCTTTGCGTTCGGTTTCGTATGCTCAGATCAGACCATCAGGTGGGTTGCCCCTGTGAAGTCGTATTAGTAGCATGTCCTTCGTGGTTCCCCATAGCTTGCTCTGCACACCTTGTTCTTAACGCCAGGCAAAATATTTACAATATTTAACTTGCTTCAGACAGGTGTACATTAAGTTGTACATTATAGTGTGGTTTCACACCTACTTCAATCATTCGGGACTATAAGAAAACATCATACCAATCAATTCACTTCGCTTAGTTAGTTTCCACTGACCTGAAATGCTTGTCTAAATTCTGTTTGGTCTGGTTGTAAAATAAACCCACAATGTCCAAATTCTTTCAATAACCTTTTTAGTCCTATAGCCTTATTATTTAAACTCTTTAGACCCAAATATTTGTTATTTAAAGGACCAAATTCTTCAAATATCACAAGTTAAAAGTTGAATGTTGAATTAAGAATCGACATCACAGCACTCGGGACACCCCCATAAGCGCTTCGTCACCATCTTCAGCTGAAAGCGAAGAGTTAAAATTCAGATGGTACCAGTAGGCGTCTGATTGTATATCCGTCTCGCCTTTCTCCTGAGTGTCGAGCGTCAGCCAGATCCCCTTGTAACTCCTCGCAGTGCTATTCTCCTCAGACCATAATGATCTTTCTGTGACGCGGCGCTGTTCATTCGCTACAAAGTGGCCCTCACAACATCCAGCTTGTCGTACATCAGGTTGCCACTAAGTAGTGCAGAACCGGCCAGTCTATCCGATTGCTCATTTTCCAACACAACGGCATAACCTGCAGAAAAAATCCAATGGATTCTAACTACTCGGGACCTTTGAAGTCAACTGAAGTACCACGTTTTTGGTTTCAAGGGTCTTTTATTCCATGTACAATTTTCTCGGGCGTAAATACTTCCTGTTTATGCTGAAAAATGTTTTTCCCGTAAAGCGGTACGAAGCTAGGGAAAAAAATTTTCTCTGAGAAAATAAATTGAAATGTTAAACCAAATATTTTTAAAAGACCATCTAATTTGGTTTGTGTGGAGGTGGGAGAGGCATGTACACTTATTTCCATTTGGAAATAATTTTGACGAGGGTAGTGAAAGGGCTGAACAATTCGTACAGAAGTTGTGACAAAGAAACAAATATGGATGACTTGATATCAGCAGACGGATAAAGTACAGACAAGAAAAGAAAAGACATCAGAAATTGATAAAAGCAGACATAACAATTAAAGTTAGATTGGATATGCAGAATGATACACACACCGTAAACAGGCGATGATAAATGAGTCAGCGTGGTCTAGACACTGGAAGACTAGCAATGCAAATAGAGGCAAGAGAAGACAGACAGTGAATATGTGAACAGACTGAGTTATGGAGTTTTTACATACATATATATATATATATATATATATATATATATATATAGATATATATATATATATATATATATATATATATATATATATATATATACACACACAGACAGATAGATAGATAGATAGATAGATAGATAGATAGATAGATAGATAGATAGATAGATAGATAGATAGATAGATAGATAGATAGATAGATAGATAGATAGATAGATAGATAGATAGATAGATAGATAGATAGATAGATAGATAGATAGATAGATAGATAGATAGATAGATAGATAGATAGATAGATAGATAGATAGATAGATAGAGATAGATAGATAGATAGATAGATAGATAGATAGATAGATAGATAGATAGATAGATAGATAGATAGATAGATAGATAGATAGATAGATAGATAGATAGATAGATAGATAGATAGATAGATAGATAGATAGATAGATAGATAGATAGATAGATAGATAGATAGACAGATAGATACGGAGGACATGTAGAGATAAATGCAGCTAGTTGCCCGCATACAGCATCTTCAGTTTAACTGGATAGACAGTCATCAGAAACGGACAGACAGACAGACAGACAGACAGACAGACAGACAGACAGACAGACAGACAGACAGACAGACAGACAGACAGACAGACAGACAGACAGACAGACAGACAGACAGACAGACAGACAGACAGACAGACAGACAGACAGACAGACAGACAGACAGACAGACAGACAGACAGACAGACAGACAGACATATGATCAGGTACAAACAGCTATATACCTGCACAAATCTTCATCAGCTTTAGTAACGTCCATGTCTGGTATAGATCCATGATGATATCAAAGATGAGGTAGGAAACGCGGGTTCACGCTATCAATCCTGGGTTGTGGGTTGGTCTCAAGATCTGTTCTACACGGAAATGACTAGCCCGTCAAGAAATTTGAGCCCGGCGAATTGACTCCCGTTGTTGTTTGTGGCTTTATTGCTCGTAGCGAATTCTAGCTGCTGTCTTGGGAGCGGTGCTCCATTGTGAGGTGTGGTGGCTGTCTGCAGCACTGGAGGGGAGAAAGAGAGAGAGAAAAAAAAATGTGAATGGGATCTATAACATAAGAAAAAAAAGGCAGATCATTTGATTCTTGTCTTGTTCTTTGTGTGTGGTGTGGTAGTAGCTCTCAAACAGTGAGGCGCTAGAGGGTTGTTTGCCTGGAGGGGCGAATTAGATCGTAGTCATCAATATTTAAGTGGGTTGATAAATAAATGGATAGTTGTATGGATACATGGATTGATGGAAGGATTGTGAAAGCTGTGTGGGTTCCGGGGATACTTTTTGATTCGGGGGGGGGGGGGGGGATTTACTCACTACCCCCGACAAGCAAATCGTCAGTGTGGACTAATTAGTCTGTGTAGTTTTAAAACAGAGTGTATGTGCCTGAGAAACGAAGAACCAACAGTACGCATACAAATAATCCATATCTGTAAACCGGATGTGCCCACAAAACAAGTTCTAGAACAAGACTGAAGTTCAGAAGTCGACGAACCATCAGAACTTTCCACTGGAATTTACAGCCGGTGAACGCGAAGTAGAAAGAAGAAGAAGAAACAGACAAACATGCATATCGAAAGACTTTCATGCCACTAGTTCATCGGGCATAGTGTTCAAGAAAAGACTATTTGGAACTCAGTTGGTGCTCTAATTAACTCCGCGTTGGTTGCTGCTACTTCCTTTTACTCATCCTGGGCTGCGCCCACCTGAAAGTCTATAACATTTCCCCAATTTAAAACAAATTAAATTTCAATGTAAATAAGAAATCATGACTTTTTGGCCAACAGGCAAGCATCATCGCACTGCGCAATATCCGTTCTGTAGTGACCAAAACAACTACTTGACGCAAATTTGCCTAGAAAAACCACACAACAGCCAGGGGCTGTTGGGGTTGGTTCTGCAACGTCCTGTAAAGGATACGCAACTAACCTGGTGACTAAAACTGAATATATGTTTCACCATGAGCATACACTCATAGTCTTGCAAGTCACAATCGCCAAGGGCTATAACTGTAATTCCTTCCTATAGAACAGTGATTCTCAACCTTTCTAATGCCGAGACCGTGTAATACAGTTCCTCGTGCTGTGACTATCAATTGCTTTTCAAAGAGTAAAACCACTGAATAAATTATGGAGTGGGACGGACACATCTACAACAATTAGATTTCTAAGAGCATGCATCTTTCCAATTGCAAGATATGCTTATGAGACCTGGGCACTTACTAAACAAGCTGAACAGCAGATAAATGCCTTTAAATACAAATGTTAGTCAGGTTCTAAGAATATCATGGGTAAGGAAAATAACAAATGCATCCATACTTCAATAACTGAATATTGAGGAAGACCGGTTATTTAAAAACAATACAATACAGACAATTGCAAATATTTTGGTCACTTGAAAAGTCACGAAAGTTTAGAGAGAACAATAATGGAAGGGTATATGCCTTGGAAGAGAGGAAGAGGAAGGCCAAAAAAAATAGATGAGTGCAAGATGTGGCGGATGATCTCCTGATGGGAGTATTAAAAACCAAACTTGGCATAAAGTGGCAGGACTAGATCGCAAACTCTGAGGTATTGGAATGAGCAGTTATTACAAGATTTCTCAATGCTTGGCGAAGGAACTATATAGTTTCAGTCCAAATATGAGGGAACATGTAACGGATAAACACAGTCAAAAACAAATAATTTTACACTACCAAAAACAGTCGGATAAACTACATATGAAACATTTTACAGCAGAACATCAGGGAGAGAGACGAGAGGAGGACAAATAAAGAAATGGATAAATAATGTAGCAGAAACCTGCAAAAAGATGAACAAACACAACACCCAAGCCACCCGAGAAGCGCAAGACAAATACAGGAAACAACGACACTGGCCTACAACCTGGTATCAGTGAGACGACATAGGAAAAATAAAGAAGAAGAAGAAGAAGAAGAAGAAGAAGAAGAAGAAGAAGAAGAAGAAGAAGAAGAAGAAGAAGAAGAAGAAGAAGAAGAAGAAGAAGAAGAAGAAGAAGAGAAGAAGAAGAAGAAGAAGAAGAAGAAGAAGAAGAAGAAGAAGAAGAAGAAGAAGAAGAAGAAAACACAGTCGGCTCGTTTATCCGCCATATTAGGCCGGAGGTCCAGTTTGCCTTAAAAAATCACGAACGGCCAAAACTGATGGGGTTGGTTAGCAACCTAAAACTAAGTACACACTAATGGGCAAATTCAGCAAAATGCCAGGGTTATGCTTGTAAAGCTAGAGAAGCGTACCTGCTCTTACCCACATGACACTCAAATCATATTGTTTGTGTTACTGGTGTAGCCGAATCATCGATACATTGTGCAGGTGATGCGTGTAGACATTATTGATCATATTGTAATATGTTTCATAACAGCATAGTTATCTCTACACTGAATTCGTTTTAACATATGTTGGAATCCCATTTGCAGAGAAAAGGGGTGTTTCACTCTTTGAAGATAGCTTATAAAACTGCATATTACTGCCTTTATTTGATCACTTTTGCGGTGTAGACAGGGGGTCTTTCAGCCTGAGGATTTACGTCCGCCTGGCTAGTGCTGTCGCCACCAGTGAGCAGGTGAGGATTTAATTTTGCCCCCGACAGAAAAAAAAAAATCCTCAGCCTTACTGGGGGGTTCGAACCTGGGTGTCCCGTTTTAAAGCCCAGCGTACTAACCGTTGGGTATGCCGCTTCTAGAAGATAACTTATTCTTTTAAATTTTTTCTTATTTCTATCTCGCTGAGTTTTAGTTGGATGCTGGCTTGAACTTATTGGATGGTATTTATTTCTTGTAAACTAAATTGTTTATGTTTGAAAGGGTTAAAATATTAACACAGTGAACAAGAGTGATATAATGCAAGTTTTCTTTTTCATAGGCGTTCCCCCTTTAAATGACATTTTCATGTTGACTAATGAATGTACAGCTTAGCTGCGATATATGTACCATTCTACCCAACACAGCCCATTTGAACAAAACTTTTATTAGACACCTCTAGTATGTTTATTAAGGGTTGTCTTCTTCTTCTTCTTCTTCGCGTTCACCAGCTGTAAACTCTGGCGGAAGGTTCTGGTTGCTCGTCCACTACTGAACTGCAGTCCTGCTTCAGAACCTGAGTGTTGCGTGTGCATCAGTTTTACAGATCTCATTCTCTTGAATACAGACTGTTGGTTCCTTGCCTCTCCGGCAGATGCACTCCGACTTCAAAGGAAGCTCCCCAATTAGTCGACTCTTACGACATGCTTTTGGGGAGGCAGTGGGTCTATTCTTGTTTTCCCCACAATGGGGCCCCGGAACCCACACGGGGGATTAAGGGTTGTGGTTCCCGCCTCCAATTCCACCCCCCCCCGCCCCACCACCACCCCCCTATTCATAAGAAACGAAGTCTAGCGGTATACCAGAACACGCTTGCCAACTACCACTTAAAAGGCAAAGCGGAGAAATAAAAATAATATATGAGTAACGGCAACATAAAGCTTACGAAGTTATTTTGTTGTGAATGACTCAAAGAAAACTTAGTTAACTCTCATATTTATTGTAATCCACTGAGTGAATGTTAATTTTAGACCGAGTTCTTTACAACTACTTAACTTGTAAGAACGTGGTATGGGACGTCGCAGGTCGACCCAGTCTAAAATGGGTACCAGGATGGCTGTCCTGGGAAAGTAAAGACAGCCGGCGTAATGCTGACCACATTACCCTCCGAGTCCTGATGGTCTGTAAAAATATGGGACGCTCTGCCCATATGCCCGATGCGCCGAAAGGCGTGAAAAGGGATCTTTACT
>CAJHNH020001466.1:30000-41211 GCA_905116865.2 Candidula unifasciata
AGCTCCCAATAAGTCTACTCTTACAGCATGCTTTTGGGAAGGCAGATGAAACATAAAGGAGGAAGATAATAATTTATTATATGAACAGGAAGTGTTGTTTAAAAATCAAACATAAAAGATAATGTTACTGAATGGACAGAGAGCGTTGTTACAAACCGAAACACAAGAAAAAAAATAATAATTTGTTTTCTTCTTTACCAACAATATTCTCAATAATGAAACTATCAGGCCAATTGTGGGAACGACGCCTTGTACTAGATTCATCGAGAAACAGCAGATCAAGTGGTTTGGCCATCTCGTTAGAATGCAGCAAGATGAAATACCATCACAAGCACTACATCTCAGAAGATCAAATACAAGAGCAAGAGGACGGCCGCGGAGAATATGGATCGACAACATTAAAGACACTCTACGCCTTCACGGCATGACAATAGCAAGTGACACCCAACGTGCACTAGATCGCAAATTATTCCTCCTCACGGCGCTTAACGGCAGAAGTGGTTTATGATGATGATGATGATTCTCAATGTATTCCCCACAGTACGGCAGAAGTGGTTTATGATGATGATGATGATTCTCAACGTATTCCCCACAGTGGTGCCCCGTCCCACTGTCCCCAGTGCTGTATTCCTCATTACCCAACATCGGCAACCATACAAAAAAATCCGACCACTCCAAACCGCTCACAATTGCCTGTAAGCGGATCTTCGTGCCTGCGGAGATATTTCTATTTTTCAAGACGTTGCTCGTTATATGAAAAGAGCACTTGGATGGGCGGATTTTCTGTTTACCTTCAAAAAAAAAAAAAAGAAAAGGATCATATAAACACGATTTGAGGCATCGTGTGAAATATACAAGGAATGTAATGTCTAGGCATTATGTGTAACAGGACATTGTCTTGTGAAATAGTTTTTTTCAATAACCCTTGTTGCTGTCATTTTCCCATCTGAAAAAGTAGAGGTAAATGTTAAGTCGGTAGATGTGAAACAGCGTCATTGCACGCGGTTATAAACCATAAGTGCTCTGCCACTAGTACGGGGAGCTGATAAGAAATTGTCCGCCTGTGTCGCTGTAAGCACGAAGCTCCGTAGCTACAGCGAAATTCCTCCATTTACCCTAGGGTACCCATTTCCTAGAAGCTGCGTGAACCCCGGAAACCGTCTGGTTTTAAACCCCGGCTGATGATAACGAGTAAATGGCCCTCTTTCACGCCTTTAGTCATATTGGGCGTAAAGGGCTAGACCTTTACTTTATAGACCAATCTGTACTCGGTGGGTGATTTGGTCAACATCACACCGGCCGCCTTAACTTCCCAAGACTTCACCTGGAAACCATTTAAGGGCTGTGTCGACCCGTAGTGAAAATCTGCTGACAGAACGGTTAGAACGCGGGACTCTCAGTCGGGAGACCCAAGTTCGAATCCTCGGAAAGGCTAAGGATTTTTGTCTGTCAGGGGCAAAATAAAATGACAGTACTAGCCATGCGGCCGTAAATCCTTAGGCTCAAAGACTTCCCCTCTTACACCGCAAAAGTAGTTTAAAAACAAAGAAGACAGTCATTGACAGTCGACCGGGAAGCGAATGCCATTTTGAAAACTTTCGACTCCGTCGGGTGCTGAACCAACGACCTTTAGATCCACCAGATGAGCGTCTACTAGCCGCTACGCCACGATGGCTCCATTATGTTGCCAGGGGAAGGTAATTGTTTATGTGGTGGAAAAGAGAGAAAAAAAGCTGTCATGAATTTTCTCTTCTGTTTAAACATTATATCATCACAGTGCTCGGGAAATTTGCATTCTATCTTCCATGGTTTTGAAAGAGGTAGGAGCCCGAAGACAACTTATCATAGACATCAGAAGGAGACAGTCATCATTTTTCTGCCATGTTATGAGAAGAGGGAAAATAGAACATGTTGAGACCACTGGAAAGATCTGTGGAAGGAGGGATAGAGGAAGACAAATAGAGAGAAGATTCTTGACAGTCTTGTTGCATGGCATGGAGGTGTGTCAGCATACGAACTGATGCATACTGCAAGAGTTCGTGGATTATGGAGAGGCATGATCGCCTACGCCAGTCGCCAATGCACCTGATGATGATGATGATAATTATTATTTTCCATGGTTGGAAAAAAAAAGGAGGTAGCGATTCGCCCTGCATGCTTTATCTCTTGTACACTCAAATATACTGCACATACTCTGTTCTGTATAATTTCCTTCATTTCCATCTGCTTATGGCTGAGAGTCAAGATCACCATCGCGTATTAAAAAGCAGAAAGGACCAGACCCTGGTATTGAAGACATAGATGACTGTGTTCACAATTTGCTGCCGCCATCAGTCTCATCGCAGTCAGACCCCGCTTGGCTTTCATTATAATCTAATTTATGTCCCCAGTATAAGCAAGGCTTCGAATCAGATTGTATACCTAGGTATTTCATTGCATTCGTTCTTTTCACAATTTCAGAACACAGACTAACAACTGGTGCTGGAGTTTTCACAATTTGGTTAAAACTGGTTACAGTTAAATGTCTAACCAGCTTGCAGTGGATCACAAATTAATCCTCCCGACGACTCTTAACGTCAGAAGTGGCTTACGATGAATATGATGCTGACTATGAGTAGTTTATTTCTTTCAGTATCAGAAGATTTAGTACCAGATAACCCAGTGAGACCTTAAACGCAATGTAACAGACGCGAGTGTATGACAAAGAGGAAAATATTGCAGCTTGTTGAAATGTTCAATAGTGTTTCGTGCCGATATTCTCAAATCATTTCTCAGCCGTTTTGGAATATCACCATCATCATGATAAACCATTTTGCTGTTAGCATCGTGTGAGTGTGAGAGATTGAAAAGGGGGGGGGGGGGGAAATGGGGGGAGGACAATTTGTGATCCATCACAATCTTGTAGCCACTGTCTATTGTCATGCCGTGAAGGCGTAAAGTGCCTTCAGTGTTGTCGATCCATTTTTTCGCGGTGGTCCTCTTGTCTTGTAGCTGATCTTCTGAGATATAGTGCCTATGATGGTATTGCATCTTGCTGCATTCTAACGAGATGGCCAAACCACTTTGGTGTTTATCGATGAATCTAGTACAAGATGGCATTCCCACTATATGTCTGATAGTATATCATTATTGAATCGAAATCTTGAATGCTTTGGTTGGCGGCTTTTCAAAGGCATTATATAATTATATAATATAGTTCGTTCAACAGTAGATAAACATACATGTAAACTACTTTTCTCGAAAATTACCTGTTATATCGCAATGATTTTTTGCATACAGCCTCAGAATATGCATGACGTTAGGGAATTTTTTTTTTTAACTAAAGAAGAAAATCATGTGTATTTATTTCTTTTTTTTTAAGATATTTTTTTTTATTATGAAACTGTCTTGGTGCACTTTTGGAAGGTTTACTTTTATTAATTTAGGCAGTAATGCACACTATGACTGTTAAAAAGGAAGCAAAGAAACCCTGTACAATTTCATGATTTTCTAGTGCAAAGTCGCACCTTTAGGGACCGGAAGCCAAAATAAGACGTCGGTCAAGGTTGTTTAGTCAAAGGCGCTTCCACAAATTAGTGTTGAGTTATTGAGTTCTATAGCTAGCTCATAAAAGTTTGAAAGATTCAAATTTATAACATAAGAAGGTTATCCTTACAATAAAACTTGAGATTCAAATTTATATTTAGGGCAATACAGAAGGTTACCTTGTTTAAAGCATCATTTACTGTAACAGCTCAAAATCCTAAGGGGATCATCTAATGATTTTTTCTCTTCTTTATATTGTGATATTTAGGGCACAGAGAAACGAACACGATTGCGCGCTTGGTCTAGAGTTGAGAGCATATGCATTTACCCGTGCAGGATTAGAGAGGAACAGATGTTGACATACAATAACACTTAGACCTTTTGGGATCTGTCAGATTCGAACTATGATTAGTTAAAAAGTCGCTTTTGATTGTATAATGAGCTGATTATGAATTAAATATCATCAACATGTTAGGTACATCTACAGTTGCAACAAATACATCACCATATCCAAATGTGTCACCCAAAAGACAATTTGCCGCGCAGTTAAGATGCAACCTTGGGTCTAACAGTGACCGAAAAGGAATACTAACTGTTGCATATTGGGGACATGCTTACAATTGAACAAAGCAGACAGACTGGGTGGACGTACATCACTGGGTGGACGTAGCCAAGGCCCTTTGGGAACAAGTAACGAAGTCAGAAAAGAAGATATACTATCATGGCCTGAAGAGAATAAATTTCCTGGGTGTGACCAGTGGGCCAAGCCGGCGCACTATACTCAGAGGAAGTAATCAAGTAACAGAAAGTGTATTGATGGGCACTCATAGAAAGAAGTAGATAGATAGAAGAATACACTAGACAACATAAAAATCGAAAGCTATAGTTACCGTGCCGGGAATTGAACCTGTCACCTCCAGACGGCGTCTGCGCCTCGCCATGAATACAAGTGCACTTAGAAATAGGTCAACTAGGCACCCCAAAAAAGGTGTCTTATTGGCCATGTCTATCGTACAACTTGAAATCCACAACTATGGAATACGGACATAATTCTTTTCAAACCTTTTAAATGGCACTATAGATTACATAAATTTATATTAACGAAGCATATGTCGAATAACAATCACAGCAACAATTTACGAACACAGTAGACTTAATGCCTTTTCTAGAATACACAAACATTTAAGAAAGGTATTTGATTGGTAGGTTCTGGTGTGTATAAGTCATTCCTATAAATAAACAGGGGGAACCTTTGAGGCCGTTAAATATTATGAAGTAATCAAGTAACAGAAAGTGTACTGATCGGTACTCATAGAAAGAAGTAGATAGACAAAAGAACACACTAGACAACATAAAAATCGAAAGCTATAGTTACCGTGCTGGGAATTGAACCTGTCACCTCCAGACAGCGTCTGCGCCTCGAAAATATAACCAGACTGCTTCCGGTACCATTGGTAAAGGAACTCTGCGCTGACTGCTGAAGATGGGGACTAAGCGCATATGGGAATGTCCAAGTGCTGTGATGTCTTTCTTGACTAACCCTTACACTAACCCTTTCACCCTTATAATATTGGACTTTCCCGGGGATACCGTGATTTCCGTGTTTGGGGTGAGCTAAAATGAAAGTACCCAAAACTGAGCTCAGCAGCACATGCCTGATACACCACTGGCGTTTAAAGTATAATTGACTTGACTCAGACAACAGTGGACAAGGTGCAGCTTCAACCAACAGAGACATTATACTATCTTACGAGCTTTGGCGGGATATCGAGGACAGTTTTTACTTTTGTATTCTCTGATTTTAGCTTTCCCTCTTACAGGATTGCATTTTGTAGGACTAACAGTTCACGGATGCGAATCGAACGGGTTCAAATTCCGGAAACTGGTTTAACCATAAAGCCATATATTACAGTTGTATTAGGGCACTACAAAAATGTTACGAAGTAAGCCATAGTTCAATGTGGGCGAGTCTTTTGTTTTTGTCTTCTGTCTAGACTTTGCACTACTGGATTTCCATCCAGTGTGTATGGTGGTTTAATAGTCAGTTAGCAATCGTGCCGGGGCGGGGGTGAGTGTGTATGGTGGTTTAATAGTCAGTTAGCAATCGTGCCGGGGCGGGGGTGAGTGTGTATGTGTGTGTGTTAATGTGTGTGAGACAGACAGACAGACAGACAGACAGACAGACAGACAGACAGACAGACAGACAGACAGACAGACAGACAGACAGACAGACAGACAGACAGACAGACAGACAGACAGACAGACAGACAGACAGACAGACAGACAGACAGACAGACAGACAGACAGACAGACAGACAGATAGATAGATAGATAGATAGATAGATAGATAGATAGATAGATAGATAGATAGATAGATAGATAGATAGATAGATAGATAGATAGATAGATAGATAGATAGATAAATAGATAGATAGATAGATAGATAGATAGATAGATAGATAGATAGATAGATAGATAGATAGTAATAACAGTACTGACAATTAACGAAAGTAAGACTCAGTCAAAGGGACGTAAACATGTTTATATTTCAGCATCAACACAAACTCACAGAACAGTGATTGTCGAACTTACTCTGACATCTTGTGACAAAATGACCCGGGCATCGTCTTTTGTTTTCCACAGACTGCTAAATTATAAATTTACAACTGCTGCGACTTCAAGAGTTGCATCGGGGGGGGGGGGGGGGGGGGGCAAATAAGCCCACCAGAACCCCGTTCAATCCCTAACAAACCTCCAAGATGACAGTTGCTTTGAAGCAACAACATGTACTCCACGGTGGAGTGACTGTTAGTTACTTCTAACCGTACGGTTACCCCAATTCAACAGTCTTAAAAGGTTTAACGTGTTCATGGGAACATGTAACAATGGACAGAAGTGACCAACAGTGAACTTCGCGTTAGATGTTAAAACAAGCAAGAAGTTTCTTCCATCTTCTCGGACGTATGGTAACAGATGTTGGCAGGATCGAAATCAAAATAAAAAATAGAATCGGAATGGCTAACACTATTTTCAGTCTTCTTCTTCTTCTTCTTCTTTGATTACCTGTCGTAAACTGGCCAACAGTCCTCGTTGTTTGTCCATTTGGACTTTGGCTTTGTGCCACAGCCTGAGTTGTGCGTGTACATCCGTTTTACTAAAATATTTGGGTGCATTTGTTTTTTCATTGCCACTCAGGCAGATATACTCCGACATGGAAATATGTCCCCAGCTAGTCGACTACATGTTTGTTGTTGAGGCAGTGGGTCAGTGAGTCAGTGAGGCAGTGGGTCAGTGAGGCAGTGAGTCAGTGAGTCAGTGAGGCAGTGGGTCAGTGAGGCAGTGTGTCAGTGGGTCAGTGAGGCAGTGTGTCAGTGAGTCAGTGTGTCAATGAGTCAGTGTGTCAGTGAGTCAGTGTGTCAGTGAGTCAGTGAGGCAGTGGGTCAGTGAGTCAGTGTGTCAGTGAGTCAGTGTGTCAGTGAGTCAGTGAGGCAGTGTGTCAGTGAGTCAGTGTGTCAGTGAGTCAGTGTGTCAGTGAGTCAGTGTATCAGTGAGTCAGTGAGTCAGTGAGGCAGTGGGTCAGTGAGGCAGTGGGTCAGTGAGTAAGTGAGGCAGTGGGTCAGTGAGGCAGTGTGTCAGTGAGTCAGTGTGTCAGTGAGGCAGTGGGTCAGTGAGTCAGTGAGGCAGTGGGTCAGTAACGCAGTAAGTCAGTAAGGCAGTGGGTTAGTGAAGAAGTAGGTCAGTAAGGCAGTGGGTCAGTGAGGCAGTGCGTCAGTGAGGACGTGAGTCAGTGAGTCAGTGGGTCAGTAAGGCAGTGGGTCAGTAAGGCAGTGGGTCAGTGAGTCAGTGGGTCAGTAAGGCAGTGGGTCAGTAAGGCAGTGGGTCAGTAAGGCAGTGGGTCAGTGAGTCAGTGGGTCAGTAACGCAGTAAGTCAGAAAGGCAGTGGGTTAGTGAGGCAGTAGGTCAGTAAGGCAGTGGGTCAGTGAGGCAGTGGGTCAGTGAGGCAGTGGGCAGTGGGTCAGTGAGGACGTTGGCGTGGGTCAGTGAGGCAGTGGGCAGTGGGTCAATGAGGCAGTGGGTCAGTGAGGCAGTTGGTCAGAGAGGCAGTGGGTCTATGAGGCAGTGGGTCTATGAGGCAGTGGGTCTATGAGGCAGTGGGTCTATGAGGCAGTGGGTCTATGAGGCAGTGGGTCTATTCTTGTTTTCCCCACAATAGGGCCCCGAACCACTACGGGGATATCTTTAATAAGATGTGACAGTTACTAACGGCTAGACATAAACAACACTTTGAAAGTGAAAATTGATAAATGTTATGTATATTAAACCCTGCTGTATGGTTCAGAAACTTGGACAATGAACAAGCAACTAGAAAATTGAACTGAGTATCCTGAAATGTGGATATCGGAAGAATAGGTGGTATTTCATGGAAACAAAACCAGTCGAATGCAGAATTTCTGGAGAGACAACATAAATATTTCGGCCACTTGACAAACACAACACTCTTTTCAAAAACCATACCTGATCAGAAAGTCTAAAGAGGCGGTTTTCAACCTGCCGGTCGCGACCCTTTTTGAGGAAAGGGGGGGGGGGGGGCGAACGACCCTTACACAGGGGTCACCTAAGACCATCGGAAAACACATATTTATTGAAGTTATGAAGGAGAATAATAATAAACTTTAATCATTCTTTATCGGTTTCTGTGGCCTAGGTGAACGCGATTCGTAATTCCGTGGTACCTGGTTTGACCCCAGCTGTCGACAATTTGCGCTGGTTTCGACAGTGGTCCTGAGAGCCCAATTGAAAAACCACCGAACGTAGAAAAACCACAACAGAATAAAATGTTGGTTCTGCTACGTCCTGTAAGGGATATGCAACTAACTAACTAATAATTCTTTCTGGGGCAAAACAAAAAAAAGGGTCAGCTCAAACCAGGGGGCGTCAGCGACTTGAAGCCCACCCGATTAAGAAAATAGCCTCTGTAATAAAAGACTTTCAAACAATATGGTCTCTCTTGTAATTCTTCCGAGAAGTGATGATGATGAAGATATCATATTCAGCGATAAACACCCAGTGACACCCATTCGAGCGAAGATCACCCGGGGAAACGTCACAGAAACCGCTTTCGACCCATAGGTTGTGTTATACGAGGGAACATCTACGATAGGGCTTCAAAATAACTGAAAATTGAGTCCCACATGGGGGAGGAATAATTTTCCAACGCGTGTTGCCGAAATTAGGCATGAATAACGCTATCGGGAAATGATGATGTGTCTTTAAGCTCACTGGGGCTTATATAAACTAAATATAAATTCTGAATATAAATTCAGTGTGGTCATGTCAGTGCGGCGCAGAAATCTTGCGGCTCACACAAACTGAGCCCTTCCCACTTCCTAATTTTTTAAGGGGCCCCTAATAATAATAATAATAATAATAATTATTATTATTATTATTATTATTCTGCAATTTAGTAACTCTTCAATCCCTTGAGACTTCTAGCTTAAAAAACAATATTATTTGACTAGTTTTGATGCTAATGAAGGTTAGATCTTTGGTCGACTGGTGAGTTTTCTGTAAAAATAAGGTTCTTTTTTTAAATTGAGCTGTGTAATCCATATAACAGTAACAATTGACATACATAAAACATATGCCAAGCAATACATTGTGCAGTCTATTGTTAGTGGTCTTATTTGTTCAAACATTACAGTCTATTTGTACGTAGTGTTGTAACCTATTAACCCTAACAAATCAACAGATCGGTGACGCATGCGACTAGCTTGGTAGAACACGTCGTTATTATAAATAAACCTATTGGAAACGAACACACTCTTTTATCTGATTCCACGTATCGTCTGCGTCAACAATTCTGACTCTCCCTAAATCGTTATGTCTGTATGCAAGTACGAGTATACATGGCAAAATATGCATGCTGAGTGCGACATGTCGGAGCCATGTTTTATGGCTACCTATGCATGTTTGCTGTGAGTAAATAGATCGTGTGATCGCAGAATAGACTCAGCAAACATATCTGGACACTGGATACGTCCCCAGGGTCTGATCAAACCAACATTCAGGTCTGGAAAGGGGGGGAGTGGTGGGGTGGAGAAAAAAAAAAGGGGGGGGGGGAGTCCGCCGGGCCAGAAACCTGCCGCGACTAATCACCAGATGTCTGCAGTTATTCCGGTACGACCAAATTATTGCTCTTTATGTTATGTTGCCTATGACAAGTCATCATCATCATCATCATCAAATAGCAGGTCCTTTGTAGAGCGTCGCTTTCATCACGGTCTGCTTGAAAATAGAAAAAACACGGTGTCCCTCCAGCTCTCCCGCCTCGTTCACTTACCTACCCAGAGTGTCAGTTATATCCTGTGTCCATCTTCGTGTTGACTGGCCCCTGCCACTCTTTCCTGGTACTTTGCCTTCTGCTCTATCTTCTTTCAAATTTGCGGTGACTCTTGATTTGGTCATAATATTTCAGTGTCCGAGACAAGGTGCTGTTTACTAGCCTTGATTGTAAGATATCTTGGACAGTATTTTCTTTTCTTCTTTGTCTATGGAATTGTTTGTATCTTTCTATAGCCTTTCAGCTCAAAAGCTGGGGTCCTATAAGGATAAGAACCACATAAACCTTGAAATGCATCTATAGGTAGGGTAATGCTCAGTTTAGCTACTTTATCCCGCAAAGCTAGGGTGACCCTGTGTCCCGTTTTTAACCAGGACAATCTGGTCCCTTCGGTGCTCCAAAAAAAAAAAAAAAACACACACACACACACACACACACACAAAATGTTCCATTTAATCACACCCTCTCTCTCCAAATGAAAGGAATAATCTCGAGTATAGAACATATACTTATGGCTATAAATGTAGAACCTATCAGATTTAATAATTTTAGATACTTGTAATGCTGTTGTGCACGGCCAACTTGTCGAGCCCTACTACTTTTATCAACATCGTACTGCATTTCTTGTGGCGACTGCTGGTTTTGGCACCTCGGGCAACTGAAATATGCCTCTGATGCATAAGCATATTTTTAGATTATTCCAGAGCTTGAAGCAGGTCGACCCAGCCTAAAATGGGTACCAGGATGGGCTGTCCTGGGAAAGTAAAGACAGCCGGCGTAATGCTGACCACATTACCCACCGAGTGCTGATGGTCTCTAAAAATATGGGACGCTCTGCCCATATGCCCGATACGCCTATAGGCGTGGAAAGGGATCTTTACTTTACTTTACTTTACTTTACTTTATCAGGGCTTGAAGAAATAATATATTGATGAGAACTGTAGTGACATTTTTTTTTTTCAGTTCAGTTAAAGTACATATTGTTTCGTTTATTTGTTAACAACATTATATAGGATTTTAATACTTTTGTCGGGCTAGTAATTATTATGTTCATCACAGTGACCACAAGAAACAGGGGGCAAGAAAAGGTTGAGTTAAACATTAGTGGGATGTCCCGTTCTCGGCCTAAAGTATTAGTGGGATGTCCCATTCTCGGCTTAAAGTATTAGTGGGATGTCCCGTGCCCAGCTCATTAGTGGGATGTCCCGTTCTCGGCTTAAAGTATTAGTGGGATGTCCCGTGCCCAGCGCATTAGTGGGATGTTTTGTTCTCGGCTTAAAGTATTAATGGGATGTCCCGAAGAAGAAGAAATAAGAAACAAGAAGAAGAAGAAATAGAAGATAAAG
>CAJHNH020001466.1:47181-119681 GCA_905116865.2 Candidula unifasciata
TTTTAGGTAAGCCGCAGTCCTTAAAAGGAATTTGAACAGTCTAGAAATCTGAAAGAATAAAAATGACAAATTCAGCACAAACATCTTAGAGAGAATAATTATAATAATATTGAGTCAATTTTTTTCTCAACATTTTTATACAGTTTAACTAAAATTACTTACATATTATGTTAACTTTCAACATTTTTCTGGAGCCAAAGTGGATCGAGCGTAGAGTCATATTTTGTAGGAATAATCGATTGAGTTTTGAACTCTTAAAGTTTGCTGATGATGTCTAAAATCCTTCCTGTTACGAAAAGAAGACAATGTTAAGTCCTGAAGACTTTCCTCTGAGTTTGAGGAAGACATCACATCAGGTGTCAGATCAGATAACTGTAGTTTAATCTGTTCCAGCCGCTTCGACCTCTGGGGCCTGCGGACCCTTCTCAGAGGGGTGCCTAGTCTAGAGACATTACCACGTCTGCTTCCAGTCAGCGGGTACTGGCAGTAAGGACCCACAAACCCAGTTAGACAACGACAGCGGCAATGTCCCCACACGCTGTTGTCTACCATGAGGCGTCCACCGTTGGCACATGGCACTCCTCGACACAATCCCACGCTTTGAGCTTCAGCCTGGTTGAGACTAAGCACTAGGATCAGAATGAGTAGAGGCAAAAACATCTTGGGAATCATCGATGCGCTTTTGAGTAAAGAGACTGAACTTATTGTTGGTAATATTCCTTTTTGTAATAAATTATGAGGCTTGAGATTAGACATAGAACCTACTGATGTAACACTGAAAGATTTGACTAAATATGCCACCCCACTGTTCAATACATTGCACAGCTCTCTAACAGTTAACAACGGCGATGCTGGTTGCACGGCGTTGTATGCCACACTTGAATCACTGATTGGATACTGATCATTTTAACGGCCTCTGTTGTATGAGAAGGGGCGTCTGATATAGAGGAGCAACCAGTGTCTATAACAATTGCTTTGAATTTTCCTTACGTCCTTCTTAGGACGTAATTTTTCGTTATTTGAAGCCCCACTCTGGCTTTTGCCAGGGGCCGCAATATAGGCAGGCCATCAAAATGGCCAATTGTCTGAACGCGGTTTCTGGGACCTCTCTACGGTGATCCTCATCCGCATGGTGGAACTTTGTGTTTATCGCTTGTGTGATGTCCTGGTGGGGTAGAAAGTCAGTCAGTCAGTCTATAACTACGCCCATTTTTTTTAATGCGGATGAATTGAATTCTCATTGTATTTGCAATGAAAATTAGTCTGTCATAGCCCTATGGGAATGGTATGTGACAGAGTATAGACGATAAGACTTGTGAGGTCCTATGTTTGTGTTTGACAGACCAAAAGGTGCAACAACGGTCAGCCAGTTGAATTCACGATATGGAGAAAACCGAAGATGGCTTGAACACTGGTACTACTACATTCACGTTTTACCCGAAGCTTAACAAGAAGAGGAGAGGAGCGTTGGACATGGACGTGTGAGGCTGAAGACATAGAGAGATGTTATAGGTTGTATTATGTTAGGAGTTGAAAGATAGGGACTGTTAGTATTTCTCGTGAGCTATATAATATTGTATGTGACCTGAATGCGGCATCTCTGATATAGAAAACTGCACTGAAGATTGCACAGGACAGGAAAACATGAAAAGTCTTCTCTGAAGATTCATATGCCAATAGGCATAAAGAGAATTGATGATGGTATAGTATTCCGTGGACAGTTTTGTTGGTGTTGTGTCATGCGAAAGTAGTTGTTCAGATCTAAGTGTATTTGGAGTTTAGCTGTTCTTGGTGGTGGCGATTCTGCCTATCCTCGCGCATCCAGCCATCCACGTTTGCCGACGCCTTACGAATTCTCGTGCAGGGGCCGATGGCAGAGTAGAAAGAGCATATGTGAGGTTGCGTGGGTTCGAACTCTTGTTATTTATCCACGGGAAGGTGGGAGTGGTGAATTGTAAAGCTCTCCCAACCTAGTTTCCGATAGGTGTGCTTACGGACTCAGAAGTCAGCTACTATTTTGTATAAAATCGTATTCTTGTAATACAAATTTGGTGTGTGTGCTCTATACGTGTTTGCGTTTGGTGTGTTGTTGGACAGTGTGTTTGTCATGGCGCCGTACAACGAGCCTTAGTTCAGTAAAATAGATACAAGGTCCTTGACAGTGTCTTTATGGCCATGTTTATATTTGGCGTCTTGCTCTCTTATTACAATATTCTAACCTCCTCACTCGTGGTGTCAAACGTCAAGAGATTAACAAAATAACGAACGGCTTTAACACACAAAAAACGAGATATCCGCTTTCTAGATTTATGCGAGGGCTGCTTTAATGAGTTTTAAACATAATAAAGTTGTCTTTTTGTTAGTGTTATCAGTATCGGAATTCTTAGCGAACGTTGCAATTAACAATATTAAAAAGCATTGAAATAATCACCACTATCATGAGTAAAGTATCGCTTTACTATATTAAATTTTAATCGCCAACATAACCTAAAGCAAATAGATCGCGCAGTTATTCGACTTTGCAAACCAAAAATATGCATAAAAGCCATAGACAGTAATATAAAAAGAACTCCACGGGGGAGCATGTACAGCAGGCGTCCACTAATCATCAACAGAAGATCCCTCGTCAACAATTGTTTCGGCCCATGACCTCCTAGCCAACTTCAGAGCGTGGACCGACCTGGGTCATGACTCCCAGGCCTCAATCTTCTCCTGCTGCATTTTACCGGATTTTCTCGGACAGAAACAAGACGAAAAGGGTAACTATGCAATGGGTAATGTGAGATTCAACGTTAAATATATGTATTGTCGCTGCGGTAGCCCATTAGATCAGTTGGCTACCTTAAAGACCAGTGACAAGTTTACGGTTGGTTCATCGGACACATGTTAGACTTTTGCAATTGGCAGAGGGACACTGACATACATTTCAGACACGTTGGCTTTTAAAGGGATGGGACATTCTTTTCCACTAGAGACCTGGACCAGACTACCAAGGCCTGTCCCCAACGACCTTCCGTTGCGTCCAGAGCCAGCTCGAAACTCTTTCAGCTGCTTCGCCAAGTTTTTTTAATGATCGTTTGCATAAGACCATCGGAAAACAAACATTCATAAGTTATGAAGTAACAACGAAAGTAATTTTATAGTTGGGGCTAACAACAACTCGAAGAACTAGATTAAAGGATCGCCACACTAGGAAGGTTGAAAATCATTGCCTTAAAACATTTGCTCCGGTAGACGGAGCCTCTATGGGTATGCCCGGTGTGCTACGATGTCCATTCTTAAATCAGTAAATCAGGAAAACATTTAATCCTTTCCACGCGAGTGGTTCTTCGAGTATATAGTGAAAGTAAGTAAAGAATCCCTTTTCCACATTTTCGAGCTTGTCGGCATATAGGGCTAGACATACACTTTGTTGACCAGTCGCCACTAGGCGGGATAATGTGGTCAACATTACGACTTTACTTCCCAACAGTTTACATGGCCCCAATACAAGTCTAGATCGACCTGGGGAATAAGGTCCTTAAAAAAACAAAGCCGGCTCAGTCAGGACCATAACCTACAACCTTCTGATCGGCAGGCGACCGTCTAGCTGCTACACCACCTCAGCCGAGTATATGGTGTGCGACTCATTCGTCGTTAATCGTCGAGTGATTTTGGCGAGTGTGATATGTACGCCCCAGTGATCTGATGTAAAAAGTAAAACTTCATTTATGGGATCTATCGAGCTCTATTTTTGTCTCTGGTTTCAGAGATCTTCTGTTGTAGGAATTAAACCGGTAATTAGTTAAGTATCTATGTCAAAGGATGTTCCAAGCGCTTTATTTGTTAATTATGTGTTTAAAATGAATCGTTCGCATCAGGAAGATTGTTTGAAGCTTCAACATCTCTACAATCGGGTTTCCCCATACTTGTTCCGCTCTGACGAGAGTGAAAATCAAATGAAATGTCTCTTAATGTCGCATTTAAAGTTTGGGGATCAAACAATGAGCCCCGGAACAATCTTGAAATATGCACACGTAACAAATGCACATTTCAGTTGCCAGAGGCGCCACAGCCAACAGTCGCTACAAGAAATGCAGTGCGGTGTTGATAAAAGTAGTCGGGCTCGACAAGTTGGCCGTGTACGGCGGGTATTCCACAAGCTCACAAGTAAACAGGTTACCAGCCATATCGAAGTTCACGACACAATGACAGTCTAGTGTGGCCCAAGAAGAACGAGTTTTGTAATCATGTTTGACAGGAAATATAATGGTTTGCCCAGCAAAAGAAAATGATTTGTGACTTTACACCATATAGGCACACATTAAAATAAAAAAGGGGGGGGGGGGGGGGGGGGTTGGGGGGGGGGTAGACGAGAGAAAATGATAACAATTACCATCAGTAAAACTCAACATCACGATTAATCTATTGTCGAGGTGGCCAGACGAGCCAAAAGCAAAACATGCTAACTCCATCGACACCGCCGCAGAAGGGGTAAAGAAGGAAGTGAAGAAGAAGATACAGGCTTGAGATTTCTGTGAAAATTTGTATATGGTATTAGAATAGAAAACCCTTGCCTGACATCATCATCATCATCATCATCACGTCGTGGTACCATATATGCCCCACAGGGATCACATTCTAGTCCTTCAGTCAAGGCTATCCTGTGCAATCATCTTCATACCATGGATGGAATTCAGCTCAACACACCTTACCTCTCTCAACATTCTCGGGATTTCTCTAGAACGTCCTTCATACCTCGGTCCATTTATTTCATATTTCAATGCCTGTTTATTATATGATGCGCCCAGTAAATTACCACTGGTTTCATCGTATGATTGATGAAAGCATTTGTCGAGAGACGGGTCTTGTTTTCTTTACTTGTCTAAAATATATCCATGTACTACTCCAGTTTCGACTGCAGATCAACCACTCCAAACATCTTGTGTGTGCACTGAACACTCAGTGCCCTCATTCATTACTTTGACAATGTTAATTATCTTTATTGGTATACCCTCGCCAGCTCCAGATATAAAGTCGTAAAGCTGAAACGGGAATTCCCGTTTCTGTGAGGCTGGCATGGCCAGCCGGTGGTAAAAATGTTTATCAACTAGATTTATACACAAATGGAACTACAGTTTAATAAACTTGCAGCATGTGTCATTGAATGAATTATTATTTTGATGGTTAAAAAATGCATCTAATAACACTTATTGCAAGTCAATTAAACTGTAGTTCAATGTGTGTATCAATCTACTCGATAACAATTGTTACCACCGACCGGACACGCCAGGATCACAAAAACGGAAATTCCCTTTTGAGCTGTGCGGTCTTATACTTGGAGCTGGCCGTGGGTATTCCCTAACATTCCAGGATTCTATACACTAAGGTTCGATTTGTCTCGGTTTTTTTTTTTTTTTCACGTAGCACCATAGTTAAATTGAGGTAATGCGTTCTCAGTGCTTCATTGCACGACCAGAACCTAGGAGCGGTCTTTGTTTGACTTGAAAATTATATTTGCTAGTTCTCATTATTTATTCCTGTGCAGTCAGCTATTGGTTATTGATTCCACGCTAAGTGAGATTCCGGAGCCGTTTTTGAACGTCATTGATTAGGTTTCATCTTTATGGATTAGCTTTCCGCATTAAAGGTTGGGTTTTAACCGTTTTAGACAGTAGGGATGTTTTTATTTGGAAAGGAGCAGGGTTGGGGTATCTCCGTGTAAGTAAAGAGTCAAGGAATGTAACCTTTTCCACGTCAAAGTCGTATTAGGCATACAGGACTAACCTACATTTTACAGACTAATCAGGAGGAAGAGGGTGGGGGGGGGGGGGGGGGGGGGGAGATAAAATAAGCCCACTGTCCATAAAAAGCATGTCGTAAAAGATGATTAATTAGTGATGTTTCTATCGAAGTCGGAATGCATCTGCATGAAACCACCAAATTGCACTTACATAAGTCAGATCTTTGAAAACGAATGTGCATGTAAACCTCAGGTTCCGTAAAAAAAAAAAAAAAAAAAAAATTAAGCCCACTATCCAGAAAAAGCCTGTCAGTAAAAGATGATTAATTAGAGAAGATGTTTCTATCGAAGTCGGAATGAAGAAGAAGAAGAAGAAACCAAGAATTGCAGAAGAAGAAAGACATAAGAAGAGAGAAGAGAGAAGACGAATGAAGAAGTAAGAAGAAGAAGAAGAAGAAAAAAGAAAAAGAAGAAGTCTATATTAGAAGAAGAAGAGGAAGAAGCCAAGAGGCTAAGAAGAAGAAGAAGAAGAAGAAGAAGAAGAAGAACAAGAAGAGAAGAAGAAGAAGAAGAAGAAGAAGAAGAAGAAGAAGAAGAAGAAGAAGAAGAAGAAGAAGAAATGAGAAGAAGAAGAAGAAGAAGAAGAAGAAGAAGAAGAAAGAAAGAAGAAGAACAAGAACAAGAAGAAGAAAAAGAAGAAGAAGAAGAAGAAGAAGAAGAAGAAGAAAGAAGAAGAAGAAGAAGAAGAAGAAGAAGAAGAAGAAGAAGAAGAAGAAGAATGAAGAAGAAGACAAGAACAAAGAAAGAAGAAGAAGAAGAAGAAGAAGAAGAAGAAGAAGAGAAGAAGAAAGAAAGAAGAAGAAGTTGAAAAGAAGAAGAAGAAAGAAAGAAAGAAGAAGAAGATAAGAAAGAAGATAAGAAAAGAGTAATATTCCCATAGCAGTAGTTCCATGCCAGCCAACTCCCATTGTTTAGTGCATGTAGTTGAAAGCATTGCTGTGATGTAGCGGCTAGACTCTCGTCTCTCAAGGTCAGGGTTTCAAGTCTTGATGAAGCCGGGCACTTATCTGGTAATGACTTTGGCTCCCAGATCGACCCAGCCCTAAAAGGTAACTAGTTAAAAACATTTAAACTAAAGATGGTCTGTGTGATTGTGATCATATCCTCCACCGAGTGCCGATTGGTCTGAAAATAAAAGTCTATCACTATATGTCTAGAGCCGGTCTTTATTCAGAAATTACCTTGGCTCTCAGGTCGACCCCGCCTTGAGTAAGTACTGGGTGAAGTCCCGGGAAGTAAAGGCGGCCGGTGTTATGCTGACCACATCACACATCTTGTGCTGATTGTTATATAAAAATCTATGTCTAGCCCGATATGCTCTATACGTCCGAGGGCGTGGAAAACGTTAGTGTAGTAGTGAGTTCTTGAAAGCTTTGTGTCACATTAACAGAAACAAGCTGTTGGAGATCGCAGGTTGTGGAGAGGCAAGATCGGCCATGTCAGTCGTAAAGCAGTTCATGGTGATAGTAAAGATAAAGAACCATTTTCACAACAGTGGCGTCAAGGGCATATGATGCTATATCTATAATTTAACAGACCAATCGGAACACTTCTTCATTTTCGATCATTCTGTCAGAAAACTTATATCAGGTGGCCGTAGCCTTTAAGAAAGCTATCGTGCAGTCCATATCTTCTCGTTTATCATACAGCTTTGTCTTCATTGTGGTTGGAACAAGACAGAGTGCGTGTCTGTTGTCAGCATACAGTTGACAGTCTTGGAGCACATGCTCAGCATTTTCGAGTGCCACGCTGCACGGACACGTCTCCGTGTATCCTACACCGAAAAGTTTGAACACATGTTGACAAAGTGGTACCCTGTCCTTAGTTTGAATATAACACATTGTACCTCTCTAGAAAGCCGAGTCCTGAGTCTTGAGGACTGAATTGTGAGTGTGTATCCAGCCACTTTTCTTTGATACTAAATTGAATTAGTGTCTTAGTCTCTTGCTGGGTTGAGTCACTATTTGACTTTACTGTGTCACTGCCGCTTCAGGCCAAACTATTCGCTTTTCAATTGCCTTCCAAGCCACAGTGACCTGAAATATACTGTAGTATATATTGTTCTACTGAACAACCTCTGTGAATCAGCTGTTGCATCAAGTCCAGAAACTGTGTGTCTTGGGTTAACAATTGTTTTTAGAACTGACATATCATCAGTCAGAAAGACCACTACGCTATCTTTGCTGTGCATTCTGGAAAGAGTATGTCAGCAGAACTGCTCTGTAATTGGAGGAATATCAACCTGTTGGTATAGCTTGGTAAATTTGTAAACCATTTGAGCATTCTATATATATATATATATATATATATATTCCTCCTCCTCTGTCTGGTATTACTGTCTGGGATGATCTATCGGTATACACTCCAATCCAAATCTGGTGTTGATCAGATCTGTTGACTTCTCCCTCTGTAACTGACTTCATATCAGTACTGCTCATTGAGCATCACTGAGAACACGATAGGTAATGCGTCAACAACACGCCAGTTGTTTTCATTGTCCAGGACATATCTTCACTCATTGTCCAGGACATATCTTCACTCATTGTCCAGGACCTATCTTCACTCGTTGACCAGGGCCTATCTTCACTCATTGTCAAGGACATATCTTCACTCATTGTCAAGGACCTATCTTCACTCATTGTCAAGGACCTATCTTCACTCATTGTCAAGGAACTATCTTCACTCATTGTCAAGGACCTATCTTCACTCATTGTCAAGGACCTATCTTCACTCATTGTCCAGGAGATATCTTTACTCATTGTCCAGGACCTATCTTCACTCATTGTCCAGGACCTATCTTCACTCATTGTTCAGGACATATCTTCACTCATGGTTCAGGACATATCTTCACTCATTGTCCAGGACCTATCTTCACTCATTGTCCAGGACCTATCTTCACTCATTGTCCAGGACCTATCTTCACTCATTGTCCAGGACCTATCTTCACTCATGGTTCAGGGATAATGATGATGATGATAATGATGATGATGATGATGATGATGATGATGATGATGATGATGATGATGGTGAACAAGACACTTAATCACGACGATGATGATGGTGTACATGACAATCACGATGATGATGATGATGATGATAATGATGATGATGATAATAATGATGATGATGATGATGATGATGATGATGATGATGGTGATGATGATGATGATGATGATTCCGATGTGGATAATTATGCTGATGATTAAAGTGAAGTAAAATGTTTGATGCATTAAATGAAATAAGGCATTAAACTCAAATAAATTGAAGGTATATTTCGATCCATACCAAATAAATACAATTGAGACTAGTCATTTGGATAAATTAATGTCAAAGAAAACGTTGAATATCGAAATATTGCATTAGTGTCAGATTAGCAGTTGGTGAATTGTGTCCCGACAGTATTGTTTGCATCTTCAGGCTGTGCTTTCATGGCGAACCCAAGGGCCCTGGGATGATGAAGACCAACAGGTGAAAGGTCTTATTAGGTGAGCAGCAGTCCTTTAAAGGAATTTGAAAAGTCTAGAAATCTGAAAGAACAAAAAAAGACAAAATGTAAGTGATTTAATTTCCTCTCAGAAATGCAGGTTATGTTATTCTGTTGATCTGAGTTGAGCTGCGAACCGACAACACATAAGTCAGGACATTATGATAAACGCACCATGCTCATCTTCAGCAGTTGCATATGTGATGTTATGTTTAGTTATGTGTTGGTTAGCTGGTTTAGCGTCGTGGCCAAACAATTGCTTGCCATCCCGGGTGTTTTCGACTCCAGTCGGCCTTTGTTATTGTTGTTTTTGTTTGTTTGCTGGTCTGTTTTGTTTTGTTTTGCAATAAGCATGGGTCCAGTTGGCACCCAGCCTAAATAGAATCCATATAATAGAATCCGGGGCGGGGGGGAGGGGGGTGTAGAGAAAAGGGTGGGAAAGTAGCGTGATATCTATAACATCTTTTATCTGTTGCTAATTAGTCTATCGGCAGTGAATCATGGACAATTAGCGAATTACTGAAAAATTATTTGGAAGATGTGAAGTTGAAGTTTTAAAGACGATCGATGACAACACACTTGGCAGATTTTAAAAAAAAACCTGAAAATGTCTAAACAGAAACTGACTCACGATATGAACCGATTGTTGGCACGCATCAGAGGGAGACAATCAACATTGTTGGTTGTGTCTTGAGAAGGCAAAAACGAGCACATCGTGACAGTGGGAAAAGATGGAGGGTGACAAGACAGAGAGCGACAGAGAGAGAGAGAGAGAGAGAGAGAGAGAGAGAGAGAGAGAGAGAGAGAGAGAGAGAGAGAGAGAGAGAGAGAGAGAGAGAGAGAGAGAAGATGCTGACTAGTTTTACATAATGCCATGAAAGATTATCTGTGTTAGAACTAGCTGAAAGTACACGAAACAGAAGACTGTGGATAGACATGACTACCAGCGCCACACGGCATGGACTATGGGAGGTCATATGTGTCAGAAGTGACTGGAAGTAAATGAGACATATAACGACCAGCGGTACATGGTATGGACTATGGGAAGTCATCTGTGTCAGAAGTGATAGGAAGTGCACGAGACGGATCATGACTACCAGCGCCACACGGCCATGGACTATGGGAGGTCATATGTGTCAAAAGTGACTGGAAGTAAATTAGACATATAACGACCAGCGGTACATGGTATGGACTATGGAAAGTCATCTGTGTCAGAAGTGTTTGGAAGTATTCGAGACAGATCATAAGTACAAATGTCGTGTGGAATCGACCAGAAGAAGAAGAAGAAGAAGAAGAAGAAGAAGAAGAAGAAGAAGAAGAAGAAGAAGAAGAAGAAGAAGAAGAAGAAGAAGAAGAAGAAGAAGAAGAAGAAGAAGAAGAAGAACTGGTGTACAGAAATATGGGCATAGCAATAAATGTCGAAGGTGTCATTTTTGATCTCACAGGATATATAGCTGTGGTTGTGTATCTTGTTCATTCATTCGTTCCTTTGTTCTAGTGATTAAAAAACATTGTTTCTTTTTTCACTATTGCTACACATATTCACATTTACAAGACAATTTTAACTTCAGTAGCTTGCCATTCCACCTTAACGATACGACCCTTATACCGTTTCGCAACCATAAGGCAATCGATCTTTTACACAACTGCCTGCCTTTGACTTCTAAGCTATGTATGTTGGAATTATGAATGTGCATTCACAATACCTAAGAATCCATTTCTGACCATTCGATATCGTAATTCTAGCACAAAATGCTCGCATGCTAACCAGTACGCAATTTGACCTTTCTGCCCTTATCCAGTCATAACCGCGTTGTATCATCAGGTTACGAAATTCTCACTCGCATTCTTACGACATGTGACAAGTGTATCCTTTCCTTTCCTGACGTTATATTACGTCTCTGACCCGACGGGAGAGGAGTTATAAGCACATGACCCAGTTAACGTGGCTGTACAAAGGGCACCAAGTGCAGGCAGACAGACCGGAACGACATCGTGAGGAAAACCGTTGGTTGTATCAACCATGTTGTCATGGCCATGGATTGCTTGCTGTCCATAAGATTAACATCGCAAGGATCGATCGACTATATTACCTTCGTTTTTTTTTTTTTTTAATGTTAAAGAGAAATATATCGGGAACGTATAGATGCTGAAACAGTCTTTATACTCCTGCTAGGTGCTAGGCTCCGTTGTGGGGAAAACAAGAGTAGAGTGACTACTTTCCCATTTCCCAGTAATTAGTGACATCCGTTGAAGTCGAGGGTATATCAGCACGACGGGCAAGAAAAGAAAAAAAAAACTCTGCATACAAATAAGCCATACATGTGAAACGGATGTGCACGCAACACTCATGCTCTGAAAAAGGCTAGAGGTGGACAAACACCCAGAACTTTTCGCCTGATTTTACAGCCACTGAGGAAGAATAAGACGAAGAAGAAGAAGAAGAAGAAGAAGAAGAAGAAGAAGAAGAAGAAGAAGAAGAAGAAGAAGAAGAAGAAGAAGAAGAAGAAGAAGAAGAAGAAGAAGAAGAAGAAGAAGAAGAAGAAGAAGATGAAGAAGAAAAAAAAGAAGAAGCAGAGAAGAAACAGAAGAAGAAGAAATAAAATAATAATGATGATAAGAAGAAGAAAACGCTGACAGCATCATCCATCATCGATCTGTCTGTAAAATAGGGGTCTAGCAGGCGTGCTGACGCACAGAAAATATTGCAGGAGTTTTAGAAAAGGAAGGAAAGAAGGGGGGGGGGGGGAGGTTGGGGGAGCTCACCCCTTTATTTTATTGTCTTGATGCGAGAGGTGCTCACTCACGTGGCTAAAGCCTTGATTAAGTCTGCAGTAAAAATCATTTTACTAAGAAAAGAATAAGTATTCTCTTCTTCTTTTTCTTGTTCTTCTTGTTCTTGTTGTTGTTGTTGTTGTTGTTGTTGTTGTTCTTTTTCTTCTTCTTCTTCTTCTTCTTCTTCTTCTTCTTCTTCTTCTTTTTCTTCCGCTCCTGCTTTTTCTTCTTCTTCTCTTTCTTCTACCTTCCGTTCAACCTCAGCAGCTTGTAAACTGCAGCCATCCTTGTTCATTTATAGGCTTAGGAAGTGCATCCCATAGTTTTACAGACCAATCGGCACTAGACGGGTAATATGGCCAGCATTCAGCCGGCTGTCTTTACTTCCCAAGGACATAATCCTTGTACCCATTTTTAGGCTAGGTGGATCTGCGACGTACCATACCACGATAAAAATGCCCGCAGCCAGCAGTGGGTTTCGATCGCCGTACTTTGAAATTACCAGTCGGACTAGCAACGCCTAAGCCACGATAAATATCAGAGAGATCATTATTATAATAACATATGAGTCAATCATTTCTCAACATGTATTTACAAATTAACTAAAATTACTTACCTATTATGTTATCTTTTAACATTCTTCAGGAGCCAAAGTGGATCGAGTGTGGAGTCATGTTTATAGGAATCATCGATTGAGTTTTGAACTTCTAAGATTTTGCTGATCACGTCCAAATCATCTCTGGTGCGAAAAGAAGGCATTGTTGAGTCCTGAAGACTTTCCCCTGAGTTTGAGGAAGACATCACATCAGGTGTCAGATCAGACAACTGTTGTTTAATCTGTTCCAGCCGCTTCGACCTCTGGGACCTGTGGACCCTTCTCCGAGGGTTACCCAGGGTGGTAGTAATCACACGTCTCTTTCCAGTCAGCTGGTACTGGCAGTAAGGACCCACAAACCCAGTTAGACAACGACAGCGGCAATGTCCCCACACGCTGTTGTCTACCATGAGGCGTCCACCGTTGGCACATGGCACTCCTCGACACAATCCCACGCTTTGAGCTTCAGCCTGGTTGAGACTAAGCACTAGGATCAGAATGAGTAGAGGCAAAAACATCTTGGGAATCATCGATGCGCTTTTGAGTAAAGAGACTGAACTTATTGTTGTTAATATTCCTTTTTGTAATACATTATGACGCTTGAGATTAGACAGCGAGTGGAATATTTCTTAAATAAACCCGCAGCAATGAGTGAGTCCTGCATTAGTCTGGTGGTTTGCGGTGGTGACACCCACAACTTCTCACTGTCGTCATAGAGCCCACCTTCAGCCACTCCCATTGTCACTTCCCTCCCCATCCTCATTGCTAAAAACAGAATAATGAGCGCGCATGGCGCGAACGTTGACGAAGACACAAAATGAGGGGGTAGCTGTTCGCCGGTTTGACATCTCATGTTGCAATTTCTATGACATCTAAAAAATACTTAATATGACCCTAAGATTAAAAGATTGTGTGGTGGTGATCTGTGTGTGTGTGTGTGTGTGGGGGGGGGGAATTTTGGGTGGGCCCCGCCCGCGCCTTACACAGGTAAAGATGTTGGGGGGAGTGTATAAAGAGCTCAATCAGAGTTAGGAGCATAATAATTAAACTATGCTAAATGTCACATAATATAAAAATACACCTGATATGATTTGAATTTTATAAACAATGCTTACAACTATAATGTCTGCACTTGGTTAAAGGGGCTGTATCTAAAAACATTAGGAGTGGGGTTGGAGGTGACGACAAGGACTCTGTCTGGAAGACAAATAATGAACTAGCAGTGTAAACAATGGACACACACTGAGAAAACAGGAGAATAGCATAACTAGAATGTCTTTGCATTGGAACTCACAGGGGCATAGGCATAAAGGAAGGCCACAAAAATACATGGAGAAGAGAGCTGGGGAATGGAGTGAGTTGGTTGAGGGCCTATGCTCCATTGGGGGATGGAAAGGCTGAGGAGTGAGTGTAAAGAATAAGATGTTCGCCTGTACAAGGTCAACATGGGATTTAATTGAGTCACCAGTTCTCGTTCTCACCGCGATTCCTGTCTACAAGGGTATTTAGTATTTATTCTATAATCCAGGTTGCTCACCGTTATATGGTAATCAGATACGTCTTGTTATTCACACGAAAACTGGCATAACATGTTTTGTTTTTGTCTCTAAATATCACTCTCCTATAAATTTAATTGTGTTACTGTTTCATGTATACTGACTTACAATACAATCTACACATTTCCCAGCAGAAAAAGAAAAACAAGAAGAAGAGGAAGAAGAAGAAGAACAAGAACAAGAACAAGAAGAAACACATTCACTCTTTCCTTTTGATGTGTCCATAGGTTTGGAATATAATGAGACCTGTACCCCATCTCCTTCAAGCCCACCCCCTCGCTGGAGGCTTCTAAGTTCAAGCCAGAGATTAGTCGTAAGCAGCGTTTGTGTATTGCTGACACTACCTCAAAGCGGACTGCCTCCAACAAAGCCAGCAGCAGAATCTTACCAGGTATGTAGACTGATAATATGCGCTCACAAACCATAAACCTCAGACGACAAAATAACCGGAAGCTAATAGATCGCGCAGCTATTCGATACACTGGGCAAAAACCACAAGCATTTCTGCGGACGAATATGCAAACCACAAATATGCATAATAGCCATTGGCAAGTAAAAGACCGCACCCATTCAAAGGGGCTTGTATCCCTTTTCTACTCATTGAATGAATGAATGAATGAATGAATGAATGAATGAATGAATGAATGAATGAATGAGGTATGATGACATTACGAAATAATAAAACCATAATTATAATGACTAATTTACGCGCAGTTAAATAGACCCTTTGAGTAGTCGACGTGTAGAGTCATGTCACTTTTTACGATCTAGTAAAATGTATAACCGTTTTCAAAATCCAATGGGAATCTCTGTGTACGGTTTGGGTAGAACAGTCTGACCCTACTTGTGAGTCATGCACGATTAACCTATTTATTACAGGGTTGAGCAGCTGCACTCAAAAGAGCAGGAATACCAACAATTTACTTTCTATTTAAACAAAGGCTCCTGTCTTTTTACGGACATTTCTCTCGCGCGGAGAATAGGCACATGCCCAAGGATCTCGTGTATGATGAACTGCTAACATGGATGAAATCGGCAGGGAGGCCGATGCTGCTCTATAAGGGCGTGTGCAAACGCGATGAAACATTGACCCAGACACTCTGGAGAGATCGGCTGCAGACCGACCTCTTTAGGGGCAAGCAGTGAAAAACGGAGTGTCGCATTTCGAAAGAATCCAAACGCCGAAGCAATAGAGAGGAGACGTCCAAGAGAAAATCAGCCTCAGAATGATAGGGCGTCAAACGTTTATATGTGCACTATGTGGAAGAGACTACCACTCCCGTACTGGACTCAATACAATATTAGCAGACGTTGTTCCCAGAACAAGCGGCACAACTCCATGGTCTCCAGGGATTGGCGTTTGTCTGCTGCTGCGCGGATGAATATCATAAAACCACTTTTATCCTTCTTCTTCTTCTTCTTCTTCTTCTTCTTCTTCTTCTATACTTCTTGTTCTTCTTCTTCTGCTTCTTCTTTTCAGCTTTCATCGTTTCTAAGCTCCGTTAAAAATTATGGGCGTTCGTCCACTTTTAGAATTGGTTCTGTTTCCAGAACTTGAGTATTGCGACCACATCTGTTTGACAGATCTGTCTTTTTTGCGTGCAGTCTGTTAGCTTCCTGTCTGAAGGCGGATGCACTCCGACTTCAAAGAAGAACACATCTAATTAGTCGTCTGTTACGACATGGTTATTATGCGGCAGTTGTTTTATTCCCACCACCTCGTTTGACCCCAGCGCCAACATTGAGACATTAATCCACTCCACCCCTGCCCCTCCCCCGCCCCCAAAGATGGCTTTTACTAATTAACGGTATTTCTGGCTATTGCTAATTACCATTTTGATTTTCCGTCTCATTCTCTGCATCACAATTTTGGGTTTTAACAGCAGGTGGCATCTTTATGAGTTTTCTGGACAAGCCTCAAGAGATTTATTTCTGCAACATCAAAAACATCCGATGTTCTGATGCAGCAGCGGTGTCCGTGGCTTAGGCGTTGCGAGTCCGACTCGTAATTCCAAAGTACCACGATCGAAACCACTGCTGGCTACGTGGATTTTTACCATGGTATGGGCGTCGTAGATCGGCCCAGCCTAAAATGGGTACCAGAATATATTTCCTGGGGAAGTAAAGTCGGCCGGTGAAATGCTGACCATATTACCCACTTAGTGCCGAAAGGTCTGTACAAATTTGATTGCTCTTCCCATATGCCCAATGCGCCTAAAGGCGTGAAAAGGGATCTTTACTTTTTTTTTCAAACTCTACATTCTGATGCAACAGGTACATCTTTCCTGCGTGTCCTGATATATGGCGATCACGACGCGGCATACTAACAAGCTCCTCAACGCAACCTCTAATTTAGGAGTATTTGTAAGTAAAGAAAATAGATGACATTGGGAAGACCAGTAATGAACTAATGCTGAGAAAAGACACGAGGCTAGATAAAAATATGTTTCTAAGAAGGCTCAGTCGGTAAATTAGAAGTGGATCTGGCAGCGAGGACGTATGAGAGGAAGAGTACGACGTGTGTATAATCAGTGTCTCACTTGCACAGCTGGCATCTACCCTTTAAGACAGCAGTTCTTAACATATGGATCGCGAAATTTCGGAGGTTGAACCAGCCTTTCACAGAGGTCGCATAAGACCATCGGAAAACACACATTTACTGAAGTTATGAAGTAACAACTAAAATAATTGTATGGTTAGAAGTCACAATAACATAAAGAACTTATTACAGGGTCTCCACAGTAGGAAGGTTGAGAATCACTGCCTCAAAACATTTGCTGCGGGAGACGGAGCATCTATGGGTATGCTCGGTGTGCTACGATGTCGATTCTCAAATCAGTAAATCAGGAAAGTAATTAACCCTTTTCAAGCCAGTGTTGCTTCGAGTCTATAGTCAGTAAAGGATCCCTTTTTCACACCTTCGAGCTTGTTGGCATATAGGGCAGGACATATATATTATATTGACCAATCGTCACTAGGTGGGATAATGTGGTCAACATCACGCCTTTATTTCCCAGAAGTTTCCATGGTACCCATCCAAGTCTGGATCGACCTGGGGGAAAAAAGGTCATTTAAAAAAAAAACCCGGCTCCATTAGGACCCAAACCCTCAACCTTCCGATCCACAGGTGACCGTCTATCTGCTACATCACCGCAGCCGAGTGCGGGACCGTTATCTTGACAGCTCAGTCAACACTTATTGTTTCGTGATGTGGTCAACATCTGGCTATCCGCTTTTACTTCCCAGGACAATTTCTGGTACCCATTTAGGAAGGGACCACCTGTAAGCTAAGATGTAGGCATACAAGAGAGAAGTTAGTTCTGAGTCGTCGGATACGGCCTCCGGATATACCTGTTACACCTGAAAGCCATAATGTGAAATGTTGCCTGTCTGCATTTCCTGTCGCCGCAGTGGTTAAATAATTGGATCCCGTGGATTTAGAGGAAGTGTAACCCAGACATGATGTGTTTTGCAGGTGCGACCTGGCAGTAATGGCTGAAAATAGATGTATATTTATAGGGACATAACACTTCTTTAGATTTCCGTCGCTGCCTTTTTTATTACAAAATGTTGAATGTTGAATTAAGAATCGACATCACAGCACGTGGGACTCTTCCATAAGTACTCAGTCCCCATCTTCAGCAGCAGGCGAAGAGTTCCAATTTCCGATGGTAGCATTAACCGTCTGATTGTATATCCGTCTCATCCTACCCCTGAGTGTTGAGCGTCGGCCAGATCCTCTGGTAACTCCTTGCAGCGCCATTCTCCTTAGACCGTAATGATCTATCTGCTCTCTCGGTGCCAAAGGGCCTTCACAATATCTAACTTGTCATACATCAATTCACCAGCAAGTGGTGCAGAGCCAGCAAGTGGTGCAGAGCCAGTCAGTCTATCTGCCTGTTCATTTCCCAACACACCCGCATCCTTTATAAATCAATGCATTTGGTATATTCAGTACAGAGTATTGAATAAATATTTAAGAAAATCAGAGCCTGCCGAATACCTAGTCGAAATACTGATGCCCCTGGTGAGCACGTGATAATGAACGGGAGTGGTTCATAAATCAGGACGTAATTTGGGATTTGGAAAGTTAAGATGATGGTAAAGATGGAAAATATGGAGTGATGACATTAATAACAGCCTTACAGAAATGAACATCAGTTTTAATAGTGCTCTTGACAGAGCTCATCAACGAATGTTACATCTCCCCCTGACACTTCGATGAGGTACAAGGTGGAAGAGAAGAAGAAGAAGAAGAAGAAGAATGATGATGGTGCAGAAGAAAGCGAAATGACTGTATTTGAATTACTGTGGAACTGTGCCCATGAATTAATGTAGATTTTTATATCTGAATTTCCGACGGTCAAGCATAATCTTCGTGCGTCTTTCCGACAGGCGTGTGCAATAACCTCTTAACAGCGTCCGACTTATCAGCTATAGTATATTTTTTGGTAAGTATACAGCTGTTGTTTTATGGTGTTTATAGGGCGGAGTTTGATATATTATTATGTATTATGTGACTTGTTAATCAACATAGAACTGGTACTATTAGCCATCGGACGTTGGGGTTAATACTGAGGGGAGGATCTGAGCACCTATGGACATGTCCGGAGTGCAATGAGGATAACCCAACTAACTAACTAACTAACTAACTAACTAACTAACTAACTAACTAACTAACTAACTAACTAACTAACTATGTAACAAAGCTTCTTGTAGTCCAGTTTTCTTGGTTATTTTCTGCCATGTTTGTCTTTCACAAGGCAGACGTATACAGAGGCGGATAGCAGGATGTACATATACGTGGATGGACAGCTTTACATACATTCAAATTAGGACCGAACCGAATATTCGCTTCTTATTCGCGTCGGGGCCGAATAGTGGACCTAATAACTATTCAGTATTCGGCTGAATAGTTACGATCGGGCCGAATACGAATAGTGGTTACCTTACACCCGTTTCTGGACTGGTGGAAAATAAACATATCAAGATTTCCCACCTTGGTTCATACTGTCAAGCGTTATCTTTATGCACCACCTACGAGCGTACCAAGTGTTTAGTACAGCTGGAAATACCTTCAGTGAGGCAAGAAGCTGCGTTAATGCTGACAACGTGCAACGATTTTTTTTTTTTTTTTGAAAGCTAATGCCGCTTTCATGGATTAACCAAGCTGTCAGTGACAATTTACAAGTTTAGTTACTGGTTATAAAACTGAGAATACTTTCATTCCTAGTTATTAGTTACCACAGACTGGCTGACTGAAGGATGCAAAACATGACACGTTTTTAAATGTTTACTATTCTGCACTACATTTTGTGAAGTAAAATTTCAGCGTACATTTGAGCTTATGGGTGTTTTCTTTTTACATCTATTTTAATACACTATTCGAAATTGGAAGAATGGGCCTCAGTTTGAATAGTGAAAAGACAGAAGTAATGGTGGTATCAGAGAAAATAATTATTCATAAAAGTGTAATAAAAGTCAATGGTTTTATTTGGGGGCAAGTACAGAAATTTAAGTATCTGGGCACATAGATAACATCAGATGGAAGATGCATTACTGAAATAAGAAACAGAATAGGACAGGCAAAAACTGCGATATAAAAAATGAAGAACATCTTATGCAATATATCTTTGTCATTGAAGGTTAGAAAAAGAATTCATACTTGCTATATACATCCAGTTTTAACATTTGGCAGTGAGTCCTGGACAATCGGTAGGCAGGTCAAACAATTTCGTGAGGCCTCAGAGATGTGGTTTTACAGAAAAATGCTTAAAATACCTTGGAAAGCCAAAAAAAAAAAAAAAAACAACCAATAGGTTTTGAAAGAGGCGGGAGCCAGAAGACAACTACTCACAGACATCAGAAGGAGACAGTCATCATTTTTCGGCCATGTTATAAGATAAGGGAAAATGGAACATTTGGTGACCACTGGAAAGATATGTGGAAGTAGGGATAGAGGAAGACAATGAGAGAAGATTCTTGACAGTCTTGTTGCATGGCATGGAGGTGTGTCAGCACAAAAACTGATACATGCTGCAGGAGATCGCAGATTGGGGCGAGGCATAATTTCCCATGCCAGTCGACAAAGCACATTATGATGATGATTCACTAATCGTATTCGTATTCGGCCGAATAGTTGGTCCAGCTATTCGTATTCGGCCGAATAGTGAAAATCTCTACTGGGTACAGCCTTAATTTATGTATATATACATATATATATATATATATATATATATATATATATATATATATATATATATATATATATATATATATATATATATATATATCATCAGTCACCAGTTCTCGTTATGCCTAGTGGCACATGAGGCTTCAGAGAGGACTTTTCCATGCTTTCCTGTCCTGTGCAATCTTCAGTGCAGTTTTCCATGTCAGAGATGCAGCACTCAAGTCACTTTCCATCGTTCGTCTCCATGTTGTTTTTGGGCGCCCCTGTTTTCTTTTACCCTCTAGTGTCCATGTGAGAGCTGTTTTGGTGGGTATATCAGGATTCATTCTCATAACGTGGCCAAGCCATTTCCATCTTCTCTAAAGTTTCTTGGTTTGTGACTTGAAGTAGTTTAGTGTTTGAGATTGTATCTGGCCAGAAAATTTTGATAATTCTACGTAGACATGTGTGCTGGAAGGTGGACAGCTTGTGCGCATCCTTTTTGGTCATTCTCCAGCACTCCGCTCCATAAAGAAGAACTGGCAAAATGATGCTCTTGTAGTGTTGGAGTTTCGTTCCTCTGCAGTAATTGTTGGATTTCCAGATGTGCCTCATCCTTCTAAAAGCAGCTCTAGCTTTGTCCAGACGTGACTATATGTTCTCTTTGGTCCCTCCCGGCAGGGACACCACACTGCCAAGATATGTGAAATGTTCTACAATTTCAAGAGTTTGGTTATTTATGGTCACTGGTTGTTGGTTTGGACTGCTTGCCATGATCTTAGTTTTATTTGTATTTTTTCTCAGTCCCACCATTTATGCTGTGATGTGTAGTCAGTTACTTTTTCCTTGTATATGTTCATGTTTATATGATAGGAGTGCTGTATCATCTGCAAAATCAGTGTCCTCAAGCAAAGTAAATGGAGTCCATCGTATGACTCTCAATGGCCTGTCTACTGTGTTCTTTAGTATCCAATCAATCACATGGTTGAAAAGGAGAGATGACATAACACATCCCTGTCTTACACCTGTCTTTACTGAGAAAGATGTATTGTTATTTTTTATACTGCAGGAAAAGTCTTTATAGAAAAGAGCAATTATGTTGACTATTTTTCTGGAATTCCCGGTCCCGGATATATATATATAGAGAGAGAGAGACGGATAGACAGTTATACACATTTATGCAATGATGGACCAGCGTCGGTCCATAGCTAATAGTCACATCTATCTCTACATCTAGTTCTGTCCTTTATGACCTAAGGTTATAACATAACGCTTCTTTTAAAAAATGTTTTGGGGTACTAATAATATATCTAAGATCACCTTGTATGCACACACACACACACACACAAAACACACACACACACAAAACACACACACACACACAAAACACACACACACACAAAACACACACACAAAACACACACACACACACAAACACACAATGGTGTACTTACTAAAAATACGTCATAAATAATAAGTCGAGACAAAGGGAAGATTGATCACTAACGCCTGTCGGCAAGATACATGATGACCATCCCCCGAGCTCTTTATAGGTTTTCACTTTTTCATAGTTTACTATATATATATATATATGCAAATAAATTTAGTATATTATAAATAGATTCAGAGTAATCTGCCTTTTTGTTCTTTCCATGTTATTATTTAAGCTTGTTTTATTCTATCTCATTATATTTTCATGACACTGTTGAAATCGAGAAAGCTAAAAAAAGGAATAAAAATAATCTAACCTTTACGTTGATTACCAATATCTGCGCTATTTTTCCCAGTACATCTGATTTCTGCAAACTCTAATTAGTTGCCCTGTACGACATGCTTTTTAGGGAGCAGTGGGTTTCTTCTTTATCTCGCCCAATCGAGACCAAAACCCACACAGTGGGGTGGGGGGGGGGGGGGGGGGGGTGAATTACCTACTTCAGGATGACATCTTTAGCTTACCAGCGTTCACCAAATTAAGTTTGACCCATAGTTCAAGGGTCAGTCTAACTAGTTATGACACGATGCAAATGTCATCTCAGTTTTGCTGAAAGCTGTTTTACCTGCTACAAGCTAAATGTAAAGGTCGACGCGTCAGCTGTTTGGTGTGATGTAAATGCCCAAGATAGAATGGATGAAGCCTTTCTAGAGGAGACAGGTACACTGATGAAGAACCGTTAAAAAAAAAAAAAAATAGGCAGAAGAGGTTGACACTGACAGAGAGACAGACAAATCTGGCAGGTCACAGCCATCATGAAGCAGGTAATTTACTATAGAATGTCGCTTTCATTAAAGCCGCCCCCTCATGAAACGGGGCTGTGCGCCAGATCTCCTGCCCATATTCTTATTTTTTTTTTTAAACATCAACAGTGTCACAAGAATAGGGCCATAAATAGAACCACAGTGCAGGCTTCTCTGACTCAATAATGCACGAGCCGCTAAATCTAACTTCTTTTCACGGTTGAGGCGATGTCTTGCTAGGCTGCTTTATGTCATTATGTTTTTAACTCTTTGATACCAAGCAGCTGTTGACTGACTGGCTGACTTTTTACCCCACCAGGACATCACAAAGCGATAAACATCCGGTGACACAAAGTGCCGACCATGCGGATGAGGATCACCCGTGAAGAGGTCACAGAAACCCCTTTTAGCGTTAGGCCATATCTATGCCCTGGCTATATTCAGTGCCTCCGACAGAAGCCAGAGTGGGGCTTCAAATAACGAAAAATTGCATCCAACATGGAAACGACTACAAAGCAGCTGTTATTTATTACTGCTCATTACTCCCCAAGAATTCAGCTTAAAAGCAGGTAATGAGTTATTCAGATAATTGCAGTTCCAGCTTCACAGACAACAGGTCTCCCTTATAGTTGTCCTGTGCCCAAGAAAAACCATACAGAATGCCCGTCTCTATCCCTGAGGTCTCGAAAAAGCCAGTTGTATGAACACACGTTAAATGGATAAAACAGCTGTCAGAAGTGTCAACACAACCAGTCCTGCTCTTGGAAACATCATAAAATGTATAATGAATTGTTTGCTCAGACAGATTTAAACTTTAAACATCATAAAAAGTATGATAAATTGTTTGCTCTGAAAGAGTTAAACTTTAAACATTTCATATTTTAATCATCCCTTTTGTGCTATAATTTTCGTGTATCAATAAGCTCCAAATGATTTCAAGAATTTGATTACTGGATATAAACTCATCATCATCCTGTAGCAGGTCCTTTGCAGAACGTCGCTCTCATCACAGTCTGCCTGTAAAAAACTCGGTATCTTGCCAGTTCTCCCGCCTCATGAACTTTCACACTCAAGGAGTCACTTATATCATGTGCCCATCTTCGTGTCGGTCGGCCTCTGCCCCTCCTTCCTGGTACCATGCCTTCTGCTATAATTTTTTCCAATCCGTTGTGGCGCTTGATGTGACCAAAATATTTCAGCTTTTGAGAAAGGATGCTGTTTTTTAGCCAATCTTCCTTGATGTTCAGATCTTTTAAGATGTCAATATTTCTCATCTTCTTTGTCCAAGATATTCTGAGAATCTTTCTATAGCATTTCAGCTCAAAAGCCCCTATTCTCTTTCTTAAGGACTGAGAGATAGTCCACGACTCACATCCGTATGTTGGATATAAACTAGAGACAATATAATAATTACGTTTCTGTTTATTTCCCTTAAAAGATTTCCATCCTTGGTGTTATCACTTAGTTTCACAGTTTAGTCGTGTCAAACATCACTTAGAATGGATAAATCAAGACTTCCTTACCAAGCCCTCATTTGGACACCACAGGGAAAAGATCTCGTGGAAGACCAAGGGAAACCCTACGTAGAACTATCATCAGGGAAGGCTCGCTCATGGGCCACTCAAACATCCAAGACCTACAACGGATTGCAACGGACCGCCGTGCATGGAGAGTCATGACCTCTGCCCTATGTGCCGCACTCGACACAAGAGAAAAGACTAACTAACTAAACATCACTTCTCTCTGTATGCCATTGTCTCTTCCACTGCTGATTTTTCCAGTCATCACATGCTCACCAATGCCTCTCTTCTCATAATATTACAAGTGAAGCGTCAGGTGTTTGTGAAAGGTATTGGAAAACCACGACACTGTGTACCCAAGATTTCATGTTTAAAAACGGACCAGAAACACAAAAAACCTTAATAGTCGACTAGAGACAACTTTGTCCGGTAAGTAAAAAAAAGTAAAGGACCCTTTTCCACGCCTTTAGATGTACAGGGCACATAGGGCTAGACCTATATTTTATAGACCAAAGGCACAAGATGGTGATGTGGTCAGTATCACGCCGGTCGCCTCTACTTTCCGGGACTGCACCCCGTACCCACTCAAGGCTGGGTCGACCTGTTAACAGTTAGTCTCGTGCCCTTTACAGCTGTCTTGTTCAAGCTTTAAAGAACGGTGGACACTGAAAATGGAATACATATTCACGAACCCGCTGACGATTAGGACAGAAAGAAATACAAACATAAATAGCCCCTTATTTCTTAACTACAATGTTATAAAATTATAATTTAAGAATCTGTAAACAAAGTATCTGTAATATTTATTGGCTCTGAGGTGTCCTTGCTTCACACTTTCACGTTATACCGTGAAATTAACTATCCGTTTGTGTTTGTCATCTGGTAATCTGGTAGTTTCAGCTTCATAGCAAACGGGTCACCCTATAGTTGCTCCGCTTCTGTGCCAACGAAAAACGCACAGAATGTTTATCACAGTCCCTTGTGGAAAGATTGACAGACTGCTGTCTCAGCATATGCACTAGCATACACATGCATTTAAAGCATACGGTAGCCATCCGAAGTGCTAACACAAACAGTCCGACATAAAAAATGCAGTTCATCGTGAGATGGTAGCAGAAGTCATCAACAGATCAGCAGTTGCACACGCGATCCAATTTTAATCGCATAATGGCACCACCAATATTGCGACAACAAGCATCGCGCCATTTCCTGAATCTACAATTCACACCACGTTGGTCACAGTAGAAAAACATTCTAAATGAAATCAGCAGGTCACAGTGTCACGCCATGTACTCAGCTCAGAAGCTAGGCGACATAACTATCCTTCCAGTCTACAAATTGAGCAAAAATGCACCGGACACCATCTGGCACAAGCAAACAGTGACCGTGCCTAGAGTCCATTTCGATATAAAGTAGTGAGGGTTTATTAACGGTCACCACAGTAGTGCCCTCGTCCTGGGGAAAGGGGCCAGGAATGTAATGCCCATCAGCAAGGTGTCGCCCCTATACTGCCTGACTTCCCTTCGTTAGTGATTGTGCGCCCCACAACCATGCAGTTCTTTGGCACAAAGAAGACCCCTTAACTTGGATTCTGGACTACCGACTCCCTACATGCTTACACGCAGGTGTTATTGGTGTACAAAAGTTATCATGTTTCTCTTATATACCATTAGCCTTATGTTCCAGCATAGCATTTATAAATATAAAACTGTTGTCATATGTGCATACATACACTTAAACATATTAGTGCATGTTTGTAGTATTATGAAGCTCACCGCTTCTACATTTCATTTGATTTGAAATCTTTCCGCGTGAGTGCATGAAGAAAAGCCAAAGCTTACCACCCGAGACAAACCCATAGCTTACTATCTAAAACAAACCCATAGCTTAACATCTGAGACAAACACATAGCTGAACATCCGAGACAAACCCATAGCTTAACATCCGAGACAAACCCATAGCTTAACATCCGAGAACAACACATAGCTTAACATCTGAGACAAACCAATAGCTTAACATCTAAAACAAACCCATAGCTTAACATCCGAGACAAACCCATAGCTTAACATCCGAGACAAACCAATAGCTTAACATCCGAGACAAACACATAGCTTAACATCTGAGACAAACACATAGCTTAACATCCGAGACAAACACATAGCTTAACATCTGAGACAAACACATAGCTTAACATCCGAGACAAACACATAGCTTAACATCCGAGACAAACACATAGCTTAACATCCGAGACAAACACATAGCTTAACATCTGAGACAAACCCATAGCTTAACATCTGAGACAAACACATAGCTTAACATCTGAGACAAACCCATAGCTTAACATCCGATACAAACCCATAGCTTAACATCTGAGACAAACCCATAGCTTAACATCTGAGACAAACACATAGCTTACCGTCCGAGACAAACCCATAGCTTAACATCCGAGACAAACACATAGCTTACCATCCGAGACAAACCCATAGCTTACCGTCCGAGACAAACCCATAGCTTACCGTCCGAGACAAACACAGAGCTTAACATCCGAGACAATCCCATAGCTTACCGTCCAAGACAAACACATAGCTTAACATCCGAGACAAACCCATAGCTTACCGTCCGAGACAAACCCATAGCTTACCATCCGAGACAAAGCCATAATTTACCATCTGAGACAAACCTAAAGTTTACCATCTGAGACAAACTCAAAGCAGCAATGCACTCTGGCGTCCGATCTCGCTACCCAGAGACCAGGGGGAATTATTAGAAGTCAAAGTCCACCTACAAAAATCTTAGCTCTTACTGGGGTTTGAATCTGGAACCTCTAGCCCTAGAGGCGGACACCATGTCTCGAGATCACCCAGCTCCCCCCCCCCCCCCCAACAGTCTACTCGTAGATGACTTTAGTGTTTAGGCTGCCAAGGAATACACTCTCTCTCTAGCTTCCAAGCAATATCAAGTGTCACAAGAAATAGTCGAGCACTCAACACAGAATGTGTGTCTAACACTAATGCAAACACTACTCACAGCAACCGTTTGTTGCCTCTCGTTATGCAAGTGGTCTCAAACCTATAAAGATGCCCCTGCCCCCGCCCCCACCCCTCCTCCCCTTTCTCCGGGCAATAAAGCAAGACCCTCTTGCCTTCCCTCCCAAGAGGTAACATGTTACCATATTAATACGATTTTTCACGGTAACTTTACGAACTGCACCTGAAAACAAACACTTCCATGTTGTTCTTTTGTTTTAGAAATAGTTTAAACATGTTTTATTTATAATGAAAAAAAAATGTAACATGGTTTCACAAGTAAAAATGCAAACATTTTTCAAAATTGCAACATGCGCCTCTTGGAACTTCCAACCCCCGCCTCCCCCAAGGGAAACTAGCTTCCTGACAGGAGACCGCTGTTCGAAAGTATAGTGTACACAATGTATATGTTTAAAAGAGAACAATGTTCATAGTTGGAATTTTTTTGTAAATTTTATGCGATGCTTTTCTGGAGGAAAAACAAATTACAGCTTTAAAGTATTGTAAACATTATTTATCATGTTTAAAGGCAAAGATAAACGATTATGTATAGCGTAAATTATATATTTCATTTTAATTTGACTGTGAATCGACCCCTTGTGTTGCAGACAATTGTTAATTTAACGCAAGTCGTGTGGAAGGAACATTATGAATGATTTAATACTGCTGCTGTTGAACAATTGCAGGTTTTTTAAGCCCCCCTCCCCCCCCCTCCCACACACACACACAAGCAACACCCTGTTTCCGATCCTATGTTTTCTTTGTGTCGGCAAACCTGGTTATCAATTGACTACAATAAAAACAAACGTTTGAATGTGACTGAATGACAGGACAGAATGCACAAATCGATAAGGTCGGCAAACAGCTCACGGCAAATGGTTGCCTCATTTATGTATGGGCCTATCCCAAAGCTAAGGAACTTCTGCTTGTGAACAATGAGTTTCCAGGTACAATTTCCGGGTTCAGGACACAGGAAGTAGAGGCGATAAGAGGGTTAGGGAACCTAATGAAAAGTCCATTCACAAAGAAGGAAGTACACGGAATAATGTTTGTTTGTCCTCCTCAATAATTTAAATTCGTGCCAATAACTGCTGTTATTTAACCTTAAAGACAGCACTAAAGCAGCTACTAATGTTGAATTTAAGGCGGGGTCGCTAAGTCCATTCATCGCCCCACCCCTTCCCAGACAATTGCTAAAATAGCCAAGGTTAGTTTAGTTGCGTATTCCTTACAGGACTTTGCAGAACCAACCCCTAACAGCCCCTGGCTGTTGTGTGGTTTTTCTAGGAAAATTTACCTCTTGTAGTCTGAAACCACGCGGTTTGCATTGCGTCCTGGACGGCCGTGCTTTCTTGATACCACTGGGACTCACGGCCCAAGGCGGTGGCGAGTGTGACTACCAAAACCCGGGTCAAGCTGTTTTCCTCGCTATCTGAAGATCGTGGGTTCGTTTCACGGCGGTGCCGCTTAGTTCAGAAGTGCAGTTTTTTTACGGAGATCTCTATGGATCGTCGCCGGAGCTAGGGAGTTGTGCTCTGTTAGACGCTAAGCAATATGCGACAAAACCTGTTGCAATGAAGATCGTCTCATCCTTTAAATAAAATAAAAAAATAAAAACTTCCACAATTACAACATAGGAGTTCAGGACCGTTATTGCCAACATTTGTGTTTAGTCTGTTTTTTTCATACACGCTCATCTCTTAACCTTATCGGTTATAAACTGGCTATAAAAATGAAACATAAAACACATAAAAAGAAAGGCCTACGGTTTGAGACGGTCTGCCATACACGGTTGGGTCCCACGAATTTCTATACCCTGCTGCGCTCTAGGTTAGTGTTCCTCAAATTTTCTACATTAGCGGCTCATCGAAGCAGGTAAACTTGTTCCGCGGCCCGCCTGATACCTAACCAACCACCGAACAGAAAAACAAAAAGTAGATAGCAATAATTTTTAGTTGTGAGAAGATAGCTAGAAAAAAAAAGGAAGAAAAGGGCCATATTCATCATCATCATCAATTCCCGTTTAAAGCGCAGCATTGGCTATTGTCCTTCCATGTTGATATAACAGTTCTTTAATGTCATCAATCTATGGTCTCTTAAGGCTGCCTCTTGATTTCACTTCAGATCCTTTCATGTGTAGCGCCTGCATTGGTAGTTGTTCTGGCTGCATTCTTACTAAATGACCAAATCATTTCATCTCCTGTGGCGCGGTGATTTATGTCACAGGCGTGAGGGGAAGTTAAGTCCCAACATGATGTGTATAAGGAGATACTCCGTACGTCACTCGGGCGCCAGTCCTTAACTATCCTGGTTGTACGGAACCTCACGCAAGACCCCTACAGCACGTCCTCGTCGTGCGCCACGGATAATGTCTCAAATGAGCATTAACAGAGCTGTCAGGGGATCTCGGAGTTCGGCGGCCCCCAGAGGTGATGTGTCCTTGTGGCTCTCATCAGCCCGCCCCAAACGCTTGGGTGAAAAATGTTATCAAAACTCATTAGGAACATGAGTAGGTTTGCCAAACGTACAGCCAAAATTACAACCCTTGGTTAAAAGACTGCGGAGTAAAGAGAACATTGTTCACTGCACATCCTCTGTTAACCCTCAGTGTCGTCGTCACCGCACTGAGGTACACCACAACAGCAACCATCCATAGGCTGGCCATCCTTGTACATCCTCGGTTAACCCACAGTGTCGTCGTCACCGCGCTGAGGTAAACCACAACAGCAACCATCCATAGGCTGGCCATTCATGTACATCCTCGGTTTAACCTCAGTGTCGTCGACACCGCGCTGAGGTACACCACAACAGCAACCATCCTAATTGTCCCGACAAAACTAGATCATACGGATCAAAATCTGACCATCAAAATTTGTATTGAACTGAAAAAGACCGAATGTCCACACCCAAAGACCCCACTCGCCCTAGTGTTGGGACAAAACTGATAACGATATGCCTGATGCAGGATGTAAAATTCTGTCGGGCTAACGGCTCGTCAAAGAAATCTAACGTGCGAAGAAAAAGGAATGTACCTATCTGTGTGGTCACAAAAGTCCAAAACCCACGGGCTGCTCCCCGCTGACTTCCAGAGGGCGCAGCCCCTGTCGAGCGGGAGGCCTGATACGGTTGTGAGGTTAAGCAGGCATGTGCAGAACGTGACGATTCCTTGGGTGAGCCCAGAACCAGAGCGCCATGTGCCGGCTCTGCATGCATGGAAGCCTCCTTGGATGGCGGAGAATGCCCATGATTTGCCCCTGCCTTCCCTTGAGGGCTAACTGTTCCACAGGGGGCTTCCCCAAAGGGGTACTCCGAGGGCAACACCTGCGGAGGAGACAAAATGGACACCACACAAATCAGGCAACGTCTCGACCCACACAAAACAATGGCCACAGTCAACCTAGAAATAGGCCTGACGTCTTCCTTCGAAGTCGGAGTACAGCTGCCCATGAGGCAGGGAAATGAAAAACGGTTGTACACGCAAAAATCAGGTCCAGGTGAAAGCCAAAAAGTCCAAGCGGACGATTAACCGGGACCTTCCACTGGAATTCACAGCCGGTGATCGATAAAAAAAAAAATTTCATCTCCTGTTCCTCAATGAATTTGCTGCAGGGTGTTGTTCCTACAGTCTGTCTGATAACATCATTTCTAACTTTGTCTCGGATGGTTAAGATGACGGCGTTTCTCGGGTGTCTCAATCCACAGGTGTTAAGTTTACTTAGGTTAGCCTTTGATAATCTCCAAGTAAAAGCTACATTAGGTCCTCAAAATTATGTTTAAGGAAACTGTTTCAAATCTGTGCTAAATAAATCACCCCTGTCAATTTAAGGGACATATGATGCTTGTGCAACATTTCTTTTAAGACAAAGAAATGAAAAGACAAGGAACCTCGCAGGTGCTGCAGAGCATGTGCACTGTGCTGAGCTTCCTCGGACTCAGACTTAAGTTAGAAGAAGAACTGATGGGTGCCATGTGCAATGATGCAGATCCGTTGTTTAAACCTCAAACCTCTGATGAGTATAACAACAGCTGAATGTTAGGAACTGTCAGGGCACATTTGTAGGGTGGTTGTCTTCTTCTTCTTCTTCTTCTTCTTCTTCTTCTTCTTCTTCTTCTTCTTCTTCTTCTTCTTCTTCTTTTTCTTTTTCTTTTTCCTTTTCTTCTTCTTCTTTTTCTTATTTTTCTTCTTCTTCTTCTTCTTCTTTTTCTTCTTTTTCTTCTTCTTCTTCTTTCTTCTTTTTCTTCTTCTTCTTCTTCTTCTTCTTTCTTCTTCTTCTTCTTCTTCTTCTTCTTCTTCTTCTTCTTCTTCTTCTTCTCTTCTTCTTCTTCTTCTTCTTCTTCTTCTTCTTCTTCTTCTTCTTCTTCTTCCTTCTTCTTCTTCTTCTTCTTAACTCTTCCACCTTGTACCTCATCGAAGTGCCGGGGGAGGGGAGGGGGGGGGGAGATATAAATGTTCGTTGATGGGCTCTGTCAAGAGCACTACTAAGACTGATGTTCATTTCTGTAAGGCTGTTCTTAATGCCATCACTTCATCTTTTCCGAGGTCTTCCACTCGCTCTATACCCGTTGTAACGTTTTAGTGTAACTCGATGTGGCGGATAGTACCAGGGCATTCTTGTTAGGTGTCCTAACCACTTCATTTGTTGTTCTTTGATGACCTGTAAGACTGGCTTTATTCCTAGCATTCGTCTGATTTCATGATTTCGTATTCTGTCTTTCCTTGAAAGTTCCGCAGCTCTTCTAAGGCATTTCATCTCTGTTGTCACAATTTTACGTTCACTGGAAGATGTAAGTGTCCACGTTTGGCATTGATAGCATAGTGTTTGCCAAAAAAAGTTCTAATAAGATTCACTTTAGTACTCTGAGGTATCTGCTTGTGTGTCAACAGGGGAGATAGTTGACCCAATAATTTATTAGCTTTGGCACATCTGGAGCTAATTTCTCTGTCCAGTTTTCCGTCAGATGTAAAAATTGCTCACAAATACTTGAATTCCTCTGTTTGTCTCAGGGTATTGTTTTTTAATTTAATTCGTAAATTGTCTTTATGTCTTCCTATAATCATTGTCTCTGTCTTCGTAGTGTTTATTTTCATATTATATTCCTCGTCTTTGTTACTATTTTGATTTAGGTGGAAGGTGGTTGTCAATTGTCCAATAAACCTTATTAGGGACAGATAGAGGGAGCCGCCGTGGCATACCTGTTACACGCTCGCCTGTCGATCGCCATGTCGTGGATTCGGTTCCTGACGGCTGCCGGACATTTTTTCTTTTTCAAATTATCATTGATAGGCATGGCACTGACAGAACTAAAATAACTGGCAAGACATGTTTATATAAACAAAACCAACTTCATAAAACTAATAAATTGCGAAGTCTGCCTGTAATGATGCTATAAATAGGGATAACGTCAGGGTATGACTGGCATAATTTAGTAAGTCCCTGATAGCATGGGTTTCACGGAGATATGGTGAAAAGACAAGAGTGAGTGAGTCACGTGTGAATGTGAGATCTGGGGGATTGAGAATGAGGTGGGCATTCGGTGACTGGGTCCCAGATTGGAAGGATGTGAAGCTGAACCTGTGAAGGTGAATCCAGAATGAAGAGTGCACGTTGATCTGAATCAGAGTCGAATGAATGTTAGTGCTGAACGACAAGACAGGCAGCGCTATTGAATGATCGTCTAGGCCAGCCGTTGTGTTACACGGTTTGTTTGTTGAGCCAGTCGTGTATATGCCAGTGTCCATCGTCTGAAGCATGTCTGGAGACTCAATGCGCGAGCAAGGCGAGATTGCCCGAATGGCGTAAGTTCGTTCATCTGTTGATTCGTGTCTTGTGCTACAGTGACAATAAACCTGTGAAAAGTGTCAGCCGTTGTCGACCGTCATTTGAAGTTGTGTGGCCGTGGAGAGAAGTGTCGTCTGGTTAGAATGAGCTGTGACCTAACCTCTAGACAACCGAGTCAGTGTTCAATCTGCACTAGAGAGATCAAGTGTGGAGGAGACATAGTACATTCATTACACTGCCCTAGACGAAGCATTCGAAGATGACAAGTTGTAGAACCGATAGTTGATTTTTTCCGAGTCGACCTTTGTAAATTTTCAACGCTGCCTACTCAATATAATTTTATCGATTACTTTGTACGTGCTCCAAAGCTGCCACACCATGACCACATCCTTAACTGTACCATGGTTTCATCAGTAACAATGTTAACATAAAATTCAAAATCAGTACTATCATTCTCTGACCTTTCTGTTTCTGGATAATTAATAATATATACGAGCAACTTGTAGGGGTCGGCTCTGTGGCTAGGTCGATGCGAACGCTTTGTAATGCCGGGATGCCGGGTTCGATCCCAGCTGCGGGCCATGCGCCTTGTGTTGGTTTCTACAGTGGTATCAAGAAAGCCGACCGTCCAAAAGGCAATGGCAAACTACTGGTCGTAAATTTGCCTAGAAAAACCACACAACAGCCAGGGGCTGTTGGGGTTGGTTCCGCCACGTCCTGTAAAGGATAAGCAACAACCTTCAATTTGTAGGGATAGATTAAGACCCCTTGATGCTCATAGTACTTGCAAGATTTTGGTGCCCTCTCCACACCCCCTTCCAAAGAGCCAACTTAAAACTTAAATATTTGAATACCATGCTTTCTTTTTAGGAGAAAAAAAAAATCTTCAAAACGGAATGACAACTGAACTTGAACTTGATAGGGAAAATAATATGCAAAAAAAAAAAAAAAAAAAACAATAATATATAAAATAAGCTTTTGTTTAAAAAGTGTTTAGTCCTTTAGAAATTAATACTCAGAGAAGATGCACGTTATATATATAGCATCATCATCATCATGTGCCTTGCCGACTGGCCTCTCCATAATCTGCGATCTCCTGCAGCATGTGTCAGTTCGGGTGCCGACACACCTCCATGCCATGCAACAGATCTTTCCAGTGGTCACAACATGTTCTATTTTCCCTCTTCTCATATCATGGCCGAAAAATGATGACTGTCTCCTTCTGAAGTCTGTGAAAAGTTGACTTCGGGCTCCCGCCTCTTTCTAAACCTCTTGGTTGCTCTTTTATATATATATATATATATATATATATGCTCAGAGAACTGGCTATTAGTACGTTTGCAAATGGCTGTGATAAGTGGAACTTAATAGATAAATTCGAAAAAAAGAAACAGGCATTGAAAATGAGATCTTTCGGAAAATGTCTTGGCATATCATAGACAGACCACATCAAAAATGAGGAGGTTTGCCGTATAAGTACCCAGCACATATGCCGTTATGAACCTCTTTTAAGTACGGTGAAAAGGCTAAGCATGTCAATGGTGCGGGCATGTTATAAAAGCTAATGACCCCTCGAAAGCAATACTATAGGGCACAGTAGAGGGGGAGGAGGAGGAGAGGCAGACCAAGAAAGTTCCGGATAATAAACTTGAATGTCTGGACGGGCCTTAGGCATGCAGCCATGAAGTCCATCACATCTGACCATCAGTGGTCAATCAATCAATCAGGTGCCGTCTCCACAATGAAGGTTGGCTGCAATGGAACTCCAACAAGTCCTGTCTCTTGCCCTTGATGTACACTCACTCATACTGCTGTTCGTCCATCTCTTGATGTTATCCTCCCACTTGTAGGGCTGTCTGCCTTTTGCTCGCCTACCTTGAACCTTTCCCTCTAGGATGATTTTTACAATACTGTTATGTCTTTTAATGTGGCTAAAATATTTCACTTGCCTCTTTTTTATTTCAACTAGCTACTCTCTTTTCATTCCCAATTTCCTCAGTACCTCTGTATTTGATAGCTTTCGTTTCCATGAAATACGACCAAATCTTCTGTATATCCACAGTGGTGCCAACAGTGGTGCAAACAGCTTAAGAAGAAACTCCACAGGGGAGCATGTACAGCAGGAGTCTACCAATCGTCAGTAGATGTAATCTCTCGTCGACAAATGTTTCGGCCCACGAGCTCCTAGACATTTTCAGAGAGTGATCCCACCTGAGTTCATGAGGCTCAGGGTTGGTTTCCCCTGCTGCACGTATTACCGGATGTTATCGGACAGGGACAAGACGAATTGGTGACTTTGCAACAGGTACTGTGAGATACGAAGTCGTTGCGGCAGCATAATTAGAGCAGTCAGCTTACCTGGACGACCAAGTGGCAAGCTTACGTTTGGTTTACCGGACACATGTTGGACTTTGTTGGCAGGTGGCAGAGGGACACTGACTAGACAGTAGACAGCAAATGGTGACCCTATGACATGCAGTTTTACCCGATGATAATGATGATGATATATATATATATATAAACTGTTTATGAAATCAGCTTTTATTTAAAAGAAATAAAGTAATGAATGCAGTAGAGTATAAAATAGCATGGTTTGATGGACACTCTAGTTTAAATAAATCTATTCGCAAAATTCTTCTCAGTGTTTCATTACGACTAATTTAAGCGTGGGACGACTAACATAATTCAGTACCCTGCTCGCACACACGCCATAAAATTTTATGCACACTAGCTGTACCCGGCTAGGCGTTGCTGTGGCCCAATCTGGTTAACTGCAAAAGAAATAAAATAGAGCGTGTGTCTATTGTGGTTAATTTCACAATCATTGTTTGTGCATATAGTCTGGTTTGCCGAATCTAGCAAGCGCAACGCAGTATTGTGTCCTATTATTAATAGTAGTTTAAAGTGTGTTATTAAGACTTAAAAAAACAATTCTTTGGTTATTCGATTATCAAATGTTAAAGCTTGTTGTATTTTTTAAAGAGCTCAAAGTTAAGTTCACTACTATATTTCTAAAGAGAAAAAAAAAAAAAAAGAAAAAAGAAAAAAAAAAGAAAAACGAGAATTTCAGCTCAAAAACTCTTTTTTCCCCCCTCGAAATACCCCGTTTAAATCAACTATAGGAGATTTTGTAGCATAGCACTTTACGTTGATGTCGACAGTAGTGTAAAGTGTCAACGATTCATTGGTGATGACAAGCTACTAGATATAAAATTGCCTAGTAAAAAATCGCCCAACTGTGTATATTTTTTTTGAATTAGAATAAATATAATATTCATATGTTTAAAAAAAAATATCAGATTAGTATAAATCACACCCCCCCCCCCCTCTCCATTTCCTAAATCCCCCACCCGCCAATAAGAAATCCTGCATATTGATTGAAAACACTATGGGATAATTATGAAACATCGTTCATAACCTTAAACCAGAGACTGTCACAGTCACTACTGTCTGCTTTGCAACTTTTTAGGGTGGTGTAGACAGGGTGTGGATAGCCTGAGAATTTACGGTCGCGTGACTAGTGCTGTCGACACAGACTGGGCAGATTATTATTTACAAGATTATTTTATTTTAAAAGATCTCTTTTCACGCCTTTTAGGCGCATCGGGAAGAGCACCCATATTTTTACAGACCATTCGGCACTAGGTGGGTAATGTGGTCAGCATTACGCCGGCCTCTTTACTTCCCCAAGATATACATCCTGGTACCCATTTGGGTTTCGATCGCGGTACGTTGGAATTACGAGTCGGACTCGCAACGCCTAAGACACTGACGCCACAGGCTGGACAGGTTAAAATGTTTAATGTTTAAGTGACAGAAAAACTCCTTCACCTTACCGACTGTCGAACTCGGGTCTTCTGCCAGAGAGCCTGACGTTATTAATACTCGGCCAGCCGCTCCTCAAACCAAAGACACTAACACAGAATATAGATATTCACATACAGTATCATGCAACCAGACAACATGCAACAAGTGTTATGATGAAATTCGTAAGTGAATGACGAAAGATCTGTAAAGATCTAGAATTGCAAACATGACGCATGCAAGAATCACCCAAAAACTTCTGCATGTAAATCCAAAACGTAAAGATAGAATTACTAAACATCGTTCATATGCCCTATACCAGAGACATTAACACAAAATAAAGATATTCAAATCTTGTATCACTCATTTAAAAAAAAAAAAAAAACGCTACGAGAAAAAACATGAATTCGTAACTTAACGGCGAACTAGTTCAGTAGCTACAAAATTACAATCGTGGCGCATGCATGAATCAGATATCTCAAGATAAGGAAAAGATGAACCGGATTATACAGATGGAAATGCAATTATCATGTTTCCAACTAAAACCACTTCTTGTCCAGACGGCGTAGGAGGGCTGAAAATATAACGATTTCTGCAAGTCACGCTAACTAAAACATTTCATGGGCGCCGAAACCTTGCGCTCCGGTAAATTGACCCCCCCCCCCCGCCCTTATCTTAAAGGTGGGTGAGGTAGGGAAGGGTTTCTTAGGGGACTCCATTTTCCCTCCCCGAAAACCTACAAGGACACTAAGGCGTTTCCCTTTAGACCTGTGGTTGAGTATGTGTTTAAAATTTGATATTCGTTCAGATATATTATTGTATATTTTATTAATCTTTTCAACGCAAAGTAAAAGCAGAAAATAATTAGTATTATTATTGTACACTTAAACAAAGCTGAATTACCTTGAACCCCATCTCTTGCTAAAATAGACCCCTCACCCCCCTTTCCCCCTACCACCACCACCTCCCAAGATTTTCACTGCGCCAGCGCGACTGATACACCCGTGGGTCGAACAAAGGCTATATTTGGAATTCTGAATTTAATTTAGGGATAGGCTCGTTTTACATCCAATGAATTGACTCCACGCCCTGTTGGACAATTGCTTTTTGTATTTTAACACCCCCTCTTGTGCACCGTAGACACCTCCGCCCGCTCCTTTTTCTCATCCCACCCGACACACATACCCGCGACGAGTTTGCCACAATCGCAGATCAGTTATTGATTGGGTCAAACGATCATATGCTCCGGAATACTAACGAATGACTGCACGTTAGGGGCGCCTACGCCAATAAAACACTTGGATAGGGTGGAGGGGAGGAGGTTGGGGGAACATAAATCGGCCACTGGATTGCCATTTAGCTCGTCGGTAGACGACTTCGTCGCCTATCGGGACAGTATTTGGGTCTGTCTCCTCTGGTCGCATCAACACTGCAGGAGTCTGTTTTTAGGACTCTTGGTGCAAACAATGCTGAACCATTTTAAATGACACATAAAACCAAGTCACAATTATAATCTTAAGCCTCCCACTTCAGGGAGGCTAGTTAAACATCACGACACCCCCCCCCCCCCCTACAGCAAATAACCCACCTATCTGGGAAAAGGACGGGGGTAAGGGGGGGGGGGGGGCGCTCAGGCAACTTGAGCCATTTTTCAAGACTGGTGAAAGCGCTATTGGGGCCTTATCGCCTTTTGGTCAGTAATAATAACAATAATAAATTATTATTATTATTATAAAAATAATAAAATTAAAGTGAAGGGCCCGTTTTTAATACTTTGGGCGTATTGGGTATATATGACTACGCCTATATGTTTTTCTTAGACCAATAAGCTTTTGGCGACTGATGTAGTCAACATTACGATGTTTGTTTTTACTTCTTACGGCTTTGGGTGGTAGCCATTTGAGGCTGGGTCAACGTGGGTGCCGAGGGTATTTTTGAAAAATAGTCCGGTTCCGCCAGGACACGAACCCAGGATCATCCCATCAGCAGGCGAGTCTCTAGTCGCTATAGCACGACGACCTCCAGAAAAAAACATTAGTGTAAGCAAAAAAAAACTTCAAGCCAGAACTTCTATAAATGTTTGGCGCAGAAAATAAGAACGCGTAAAATGGTATGCATTCCTCACGTCCTTTTTAGGACTTAATTTTTTTTGTTATTTGCAGCCCCACTCTGGCTTTTGTCAGCGGCCGCAATATAGGCAGGCCATAAATATGGCCAATTGTCTGAACGCGGTTTCTGGGACCTCTCCACGGCGATCCTCATCCATATGGTGGCACTTTGTGTCATCAGGTGTTTATCGCTTGTGTGATGTCCTGGTGGGGTAGTAAGTCAGTCAGTCATAAGAACGCCTGAGGAAAAAAATGGGGACGTGGTGCGGGGGGGGGGGGTGGGATGGGGATTTGCGACCTTGCACATATTTTTTTGGAGGGGGGGGGAGAAAAAAAGTGGGGGGGGGGGGGGGGGGGGGGGGGGGGGTGAGTCGCCTAAAATGTTTTGATTGGATGTGAAGAGAAGGGGGGGGGGGAAGTAGCGAAAGGAAGCCTCAAAGTGTCTTTTAAGTCTACAAGCTGTGGCACCCCTGCTGGGCGTGGGCTCGGAAAGGGTGTTAGCCATCCAAGATGAGGGCTTTAAAACCGGTATGACGTCAGACGCGGCTAGAGATCAGTCACTGACAGATGTGAATCAAGATGTGTTCTTGATTTGCGGCCACATTAGGAAATACCATTGGCGCTAGTATTAGTATGATCAGGGCCGGATTTAGATTTGATGAGGCCCGAAGTAATGAAAAAGCCCCGAGGACCCTACCGTTTTCATTTACACTAGTTCATCTAAGAAAACTTTATAATGAAAAAATTTAATAAAATATGGAAACTGACGCATCTCATGCTGTTGAACATTTCTGGGGAATTGAAAAAAAAAAAAAAAATATATCCAACATAATTGCATTGTAAGCGTTTTTGTTTGTTAATTCTTACTGTTTTTAGGTCTGTGCAGATTGAGGTGTGAACAACGGATCAACATTACGGCACACTGGTAGAAACCCTTAATTGCTCCGTTCTTCTTCTAACTCAAGTCAAAGTCCAAAGAAGCTCAGCACAGCGCACAGGCTCTGTAGCACTGGCGAGGACCCTGAAATACTTTGGGTAAATTTTTAAATCCAAATTTTTCACAGGCAGCGCCGTTATGCTACTCTTTTCGATTTTTAACTGCCAAAGTATTTTGTACGTGTGCAACAATGCCAAGAGATCAGGGGGAATTACTAGAAGTCCAAGTCCACTTGAAAAAATTCCAACAAATTGCCGGGGATCTAACCCGGAACCTCTAGCATTCTAGGCGGACACCATGCCTGGAAACCACGCAGCCGCCTCTGTATAGATTATGTGACTCTAAGCTGTATCCTAATGTTTGCCTAAATCCTCTAGTCTTCTTCTTCTTCTTCTTCGATCCTTCTGTCAGAAAACTTATATCAGGAGGCCGGTAGCCTTTATGAAAGCTATCGTGCAATCCATATCCTCTTGTGTACCATACAGTTTTGTCTTTATTGTGGTTGGAACAGGCCAGATTGCGTCTCTGTTGACTCTTGTGTGCAATATATGGGTATATGAAAAGGAAGTTTATTATTGAACGTAAAACTTGGTGCGTGCAGCACACAGTGAACCGATTGTGAAAAGAGAGAGAAAAACGGTTGGCTCCAAGTCCCCGGAGAGGAAGGACGCGGTGATGTAGGTTCTAATCTGGGTGTTGCCAGACTAGTCCTGCACACCCGTATGTTACGCTGTCGTTAGGTGTCCAGGCTATCGGCGAGAGATGCCGCAGAGGCCGGGCCAGCGTGACAGAAGCTCGTGTGGTGAGATGGGAGATCTCAAGTACGTGTCAGGCCGCAGACGGAAGGTCTGGATAATCTTCACATGGTATTGTTCATCGGCCTGTATGATTTTTCTAGTGACAGTGTACCCAAGGGATGGGTGTCATAGAGACAGACACGTACTCACGAGCAGTGGGTTTGCACGAGCAGGTAATGTTTGCTCGTTGTTAACCACTGAACAGAGTGGCAGTAGAAGTCGTCCAGAGCGTCCTGAGCGTCGCCTTGATAAGGAGAATGACTGTGGCAGTATAGAAATTCATGTGGATTCATTGTCTTGGTGTTGAAATACATTAATTATGTTTTGACGTTCCACATGTATCCGGCGTCCTTGATTGCTGTTGGGCGGGACTGGTGTCTTGTTACTGTAACACTATTGAGCATACCATGGATACTTGGCAAGTGTGCGGTGTATCAAGCGAACATTTCGCACGCGGCAGTGACTACACGGTCTTAATAAAGCAGAGGCTTTCAACCTTCCTAATGACGCGACCCTTTAATATAGTACCCTCATGTTGTGGCGACCCACAAAACAATTATTTTCCGTCATAATTTAAATGAATATGTGTTTTCTAATAGTGTTAGGCTACCCTTGCAAAAGGGTTGTTCGACCCAAAAAAATAAAATAAAAGGGTCATTCGACCCAAGAAAGGGTCGTGACACACAGGCTGAAAACCGCTGTTATAAAGCACGAGATATACTCAAAATAATATTAACAAAATGTGAACATTTCTGGGGAATTGAAAACAAAGATATATATATATATATATATATATATATATATATATATATATATATATATATATATATATATATATATATATATATATTCCACAGATCATTGATCCACTCAATTCCACAGATCAGTGATCCACTTAATTCCACAGCTCAGTGATCTACTTAATTCCACAGCTGAGTGATCCACTTAATTCCACAGATCAGTGATCCACTTAATTCCACAGCTCAGTGATCTACTTAATTCCACAGATCAGTGATCCACTTAATTCCACAGCTGAGTGATCCACTTAATTCCACAGATCAGTGATCCACTTAATTCCACAGATCAGTGATCCACTTAATTCCACAGATCAGTGATCCACTTAATTCCACAGATCAGCGATCCACTCAATTCCACAGATCAGTGATCCACTTAATTCCACAGCTCAGTGATCCACTTAATTCCACAGATCAGTGATCCACTTAATTCCACAGATCAGCGATCCACTTAATTCCACAACTCAGTGATCCACTCAATTCCTCAGATCAGTGATCCACCCAATTCCACAGATCAGTGATCCACTCAATTCCATAGATCAGTGATCCACTTAATTCCACAGCTCAGTGATCCACTCAATTCCTCAGATCAGTGATCAACCCAATTCCCCAGATCAGTGATCCACTCAATTCCACAGATCAGTGATCCACTGAATTTCACAGATCAATGATCCACTTAATTCCACAGCTCAGTGACCCACTTAATTCCACAGATCAGTGATCCACTGAATTTCACAGATCAATGATCCACTTAATTCCACAGCTCAGTGACCCACTTAATTCCACAGCTCAGTGATCCACTTAATTCCACAGCTCAGTAATCCACTTTATTCAACAGAACAATGATCCACTTAATTCCACAGATCAGTTATCAACCTAATTTCACAGATCAATGATCCAACTAATTTCACAGTGGTCACTATTTGTTCAAGTTTCCGTCTTTTTATAACATGACCAAATAATGAGGACAGTCCATTTCTGATGAGTGAGTAAGTGACGTTTCAAGCCACCAGAGCCATAAACACCCGGTGGCACAAAGTGCTAACATTCGGATAACAATAACCCGGGCACAAGTCCTAGAAATCTACTTCAACCGTTCAGTTATATTAGGACTCACGACGACAGTAAGAGGCTTTAAAAAAATACTAATAATAAATAAATAAAAGCTAATAATAATAATAATAATAATAATAATAATAATAATAATAATAATAATAATAATAATAATAATAATAATAATAATAATAATTGGGTCCAGTTTGATTTCTGATGTTTGTGATATGTTTTCTTCGAACTCTCAACTGTTTATCAAAATCTGGGTTGCTCTTTTGGGCTGAAATGTGAATTTTAAGAACATCCTTACGTCCTTTCAAGGACGAAATTTTTTGTTCTCTGAAGCCCCCCACCCTGGCTTTTGCCAGGGGCCGCAATATAGGCAGGCCATAAATATGGCCAATTGTCTGAACGCAGTTTCTGGGACCTCTCCACGGTGATGCTCACCCACAAGGTGGCACTTTGTGTCATCGGGTGTTTATTGCTTGTGTGATGTCCTGGTGGGGTAGAAAGTCAGTCGATTTTAAGAATTCTTCTGTAAAACCACACTTTAGAGATCTCAAGAAATTGTTTGGTTTGTTTATTAATTGACCTTTGCTGCGAGAAATATTATCAATGGCACGATCCGTGACTTTATGTGTACTGCAAACAACGCTAACAATCTATTATCATTAATTTATTAGGTTTCTTTCATTCATTGTCCATAAGATTCAACGGAAAGAATGTCTTTGCGTTGCGAAACCGGTATACTTCAGCATGAATTCATTAAGTCTCTATTTCCTGACCTAATATTACGTTTGAAATTTATCCTAGTTCACAATCTGAATGTAGAAATAATTTATCAGGCGGAATGAATTGGAAATAACCGCTTAAAGATATAACAAAATGTAAAACAATTCAGTCGTAGAATGGGAATTTCAGATGAAAGCTTTAAGAATTCTAACTTACACTTCTGGTCTTTTGAACAATATTAAGTAGTCAATAGAATATGCGATGAGATACAGGGGCGCTTAAAAGTGTAGGGCTAGGTATTTTGTGCCTCCAAAAAACATTTAGAGAGGAACTCAGCGACACCCCTTACCCATATTGACATGTAAGATGCATTATCGGTGACCGGGTGACCCATTGGCTCGCACGTGGACGACGTCGTCAAGGGTTGGGACAATTGTTGGAGTCTTTTCTGACGTCTTTTAGTGGCGTGCAATGGTAAGCCATTTTATGAGGCCCACATAACCTGGTCACAATTATAACATAAAGACCCCCTCCCCCTTTCTGGGATGCTTGTTGAAGGAGACGATTTTTTAGTTGTTTTTTTTACTAAGAAACTGATGTTGATGATGACATGTAAGATGGATCAGATGAAAACAACCAATCACCGGGTATACAGGGTATCTTTTTATGGCTTTTAATGTGTAACTGAGGGACTGTTAACAACACTAGGGCTCTACAACGAGCTACTAACACCTGGTGACACAAAATGCTATCATTCGGATGAAAATCCCCCAGGAGCAGGTTTCAGATTGGCTAACTGAAGTTCAACCCCAGCAGGACTGCGCAACGAGCGCAAACACCCGGTGACACAAAGTGCCACCCAATCCCCCGGGCGCAAATCCCAGGTCTGAGGTTTTAATACCGGATCAACATCATGGCACACAGGTAGTAACCCATAAGTGCTCCATTCTTCTTCTAACTCAAGTCTGAGACCGAAGAAGCTCAGTACAGTGCACAGTAAAGGCTCTGTAGAGGATCCTGAAATACTTTGGGTAGATTTTGGACTCCAATTTTTTTTCCCGGGCAGCGCCGTTAGGCTACTTTATTCGATTTCCAACTGCCGAGGGATTTTACTGGAGCAACATTGCACACGGGAGTCTGATCTCATTAGCCAGAGATCAGAGGGAATTACCAGAAGTCTAAGTCCACATAAAAAATGTCCAGCCCTTACCGGGCATTGAACCCGGAACCTCTATTACTCGAGGCGGACACTATGCCTCGAGACCACGTAGCCCCCCCCCCCCCCCTCTTTTCCCCACTCCCTGCGCAAATCCTAGAAACCTTATTCAAAAGTTAGGGTATATTAGGGACCCGACGTCGGTTACAGAAGTGTCTGGAAGTCCAGCTGTGATAGGGCTTCATCTTACAATCAAATGTGTTCCGTGCTGGGGATGTTTAATAATGCAATTTTAATCATCATCATCATCAGGTGCCTTGCCGGCTGGCGTGTGCGATCATGCCTCTCCATAATCTGCGATCTCCTGCAGCATGTATCAGTTCGTGTGCCGACACACCTTCATGCCATGCAACAAGACTGTCAAGCATCTTCTCTGGTTGTCTTCCTCTATCTCTCCTTACACATATCTTTCCAGTAGTCACAAAATGTTCTATTTTAAAATTTATAATATTATGACAAACATATGACATTTATGTGCCATTAAGCACTCTAATTTAATCAACTTCTGGAACAAGTCTAGAAATGGTGAACAACCCGATTGTTTTTCGCAGTTTACATCCGGTAAACGCAAAGATTATTATTTTTGATTTTATTAAACACGTAAACAAGGCTTGTGTAAATTGCTATGTTGATTCTGCCCTACCCTCCTCATAAAACATTTGAAAGTGTGGTGAGGCCACATCCCAAAATTTTCTTTGTGTCGGCACCCGTGTGTGGCAACACGACAAACCACAAGTATGGAAATTTTGTTTCCCATCAGGAATTCTATTGATGTCTGGCCGGATCGTGTGACAATAATTGCAAAAATATCTCCATTCAGCTTTCAAAGTGATCTGTCTTCAGCGGCCCGCTTGAGAATGGCGCATGAATTTTAATTCGCACACGCAGAACGTGGTTATTATAATCTTTGCCCCTTGGGACTGTGTGTTGTTGTCCATCAAGATGATGATGACCACTCTTTTTCATCAAGTATGAGTACAAAGATGACTGATGAGGCCGATACGGAACCGAAAAGTTCTTGGACAGTAAGGACAGGGAATGAGCGTTGTGCCAGGGAGGGGGTCTCACGCAGTTGCCTTTCTGTTCTACCCTTGGGACTACATTCGTTGTGGCTTGTAAGGACATATTTTTAGCCTTTTACTCTGGAGTGAGATTAGTAGTAGTAGTAGACTTTTACCCCACCAGTACATCACACAAGCGATAAACACCCCATGACACAAAGTGCTACCATGTGGATGAGGATCACCCGTGGAGAGGTCCCAGAAACAGTGTTCAGCCATTAGACCATATTTATGGTCGGGATTTATTGCGGCCTCTAGCAAGAGACAGGGTGGGGCTTCAAAAAAGGCAAAAATTACATCTCACAAGGAGATAACGGGATATATGGTTAACTTATTCTTTTCTACTCGTAACCGGTCAGTCAACCAGGCGCCGTCTCCACGGTGAAGATTCACTGGGTGACTCTCTTTCATCACAGTCTGAGGAGAATGGCGCTGCGGGAGTTACCAGGTGATCTGGCCGACACTCAACACTCAAGCGAAGGGCGAGACGGATGTACAATCAGTTACCAGTACCATCATATTTATAACTCTTCGCTTGCTATTGAAGGTGGAGACGGAGTGCTTATGAGAGTGTTACGAGTACTATGATGTCGATCACCAATTCCACATTCACCAGTGAAGTGAATCTCCAACACGCTGTTGGTGTTTTGATCGTAGCGTCAACACTCTAAAAGTGTTGTTCGTCCATATTTTGATGTTATTTCCCAAAACGTTTTCTGGAACCTTAGGGCTTTTGCACCTTTTGAGTCGATCCCTAGGAAGCCTTTTAGATAGTTTTTTAAAACTTGTAAGGAAACTGTCTCCCATTCCCTTTAACAAAAATGCATACATGTTCTTTTTTTAAGTGTGTGTTAATGCATTACTTGTAATTATCATGTTTTTTATTTTACTCCACTAGGACATCATACAAGCGATAAACACCAGATGACAAAAAAGTGCCACCACACCGATGAGGATCAACCGTGGAGACGTCCCAGGAATCGCGTTATGCTATTAGGCCCTATTTACTGCCGGGCTATATTGCGGCATATGGCAAGAGGCAGGGTAGGGCTTCAAAAACTGCATTCCACAAGGTAATGACCATGCTCGGCCCGGTGAAGTACATGTACAGGAACTAAATGGACGAAGTAGTAGTACATTTTACCCGACTAGGACATCACACAAGCAATAAGCACCCGATGACACAAAGTACAACGTAGCGGATGAGGATCCCCCGTGATAAGGTCCCGTAAACTGAGTTCAGCCATTAGGCTATATTTATGGCCGGGCTATATTACGGCATCTGGCAAGAGCCAGGGTGAGGCTCCAAAATAAGTGAAAACTACATCCCACGAAGTTATGATGAGTGAGTGACTTTCTACCCCACTAGGACATCACACAACCGATAAACACCCGATGACACAACGTGCCACCATGTGGATGAGGATCACCGTGGAGAGGTCCCAGAAACCGCGTTCAGACATTAGGCCATTTTTATAGCCTGCCTATATTGCGGCCCCTGGCAAAAGCCAGAGTGGGGCTTCAAATAACAAAAAATTACGTCCTGAAAAGGACGTAAGGATTTGAAGCAGTAGTTATGATGACGTACCATTAAAAAAAAAAATTGGGGAACAAGATCAAAGTCCAGAATACAACCTTAGCTAACCCTGAAGTTTACAGTTGGTGAACGCTGAAAGCAGAATAGGTTTACATGAACTGAATTTTAGTCCACAATTTGTTACGTAACAGCAAGAAAAAAGTCAGCAAGAAAAGTAACTACGTTTCTAGATTATCGGTTGATTGTTGCTGGATTGCTTCCCTTGACTAATGAGTGTGTAGATTGTCTGATCAGAAAGGGCAATTTAGTTTACATCACGCACGTCTGATTGTGTAACATAATGATAATAATAATTATTTTGTTATGCTAACATACTTACATACGAAGAAATACCGATTTATTTAAGTTGTACAGTGAAAAAATAATAAAATTCATACATGGTATGCCAGGAATATTAGAAAAACGGAAGTAATCGTTGCACTAAAGAAGGAGATAACTCCACGTTGTGATATCTCAATTGTTTGACATTATCTCCCTTAGAAATCTACCGTTTTTTTTAGGATAAAATTGTTCGTTATTTGAAGCCCCACCCTGGCTCTTGCCAGGGACCGCAATTTAGCCCGGCCATAAGTAGGGCCTAATGGCTGAACGCGGTTTCTGGGACCTCTCCACGGTGATCCTCATCCACATGGTGGCACATCGTGTCATCGGGTGTTTATCGCTTGTGTGATGTCCTGGTGGGATAGAAAGTCAGTCATTTTAAATTGAAGGAAGAAGACTTGACCAAGTCAATTAATTCAAATGTTTGGGAACAATCTTATAGTGAAAATGTGTGACAGAGATTAAAAGCAGAATAGGTCAAGCGAGCTTTGGGATAACTTGAAAGATCAATGGAAAGAGAAGTAGAGGCAGACCAAGAGAGATGATGCTGGATGGGCTGAAACGATGTCATGAAGGGATATCATCAAGAGAGCTGTTCCAGGCAACCAGGGATCGTGATCTGTGGAGATACATGGTCGCCTACGCCAGTTGGCAGGGCACATGAAGTTGATAATGCCAGGAATATCGGTGTGTTGGCATCAATACCTCTTCATCCCCATGTCGTACGAATTTTTCGTGTTTTTTTTGAAGCTCCACTCTGGTAGTTACCGGGTACCCTAATATAACCATTTTGTATGGGTCGAACAGGGTTTGTGGAACCTCCCCACGGATGATCCTCATCTGAATGGTGGCACTTTGTGTCAGAGGTGTTTATCGCTCAGTGTAATGTACTGGTGAGGTTGAACATCAATCAAGTTGGAATCTTGTTAACAATCTGCGATATTCCGAGAATATAGTTTTGATCACGGAAAATGAAAAAACTGCAAGAAATGATGTACACAATTGTAAAGCAAAGTGAGAGCAAGTGTCTTAGTTTGAACAGCAGGAAAACAGAAGTAAAAGTAACTATAGTCCAAATTGTACCATTAAAGTAAATTGGACAGATAACAAGCAAGTTGATATGTGTAAGTACTTGGGTACCCTGATAACATCAAATAAAGATGAATTAAAGAATTTAAATGTAGAACAGCTCAAGGGAAGGCAGCATTTTAGAAAATGAAGAATATTTTATGCAGTCTTTCTTTGTCATTTGAGACAAGAAAGAAAATTCTAAAAAGCTATACAATTCCTATCATGATATTTTAAAGTGAAACAAGGAAAGTTGGTAAATTAGTAAAAACATTTGGAAGCTGCGGAGATGTTATTTTATAGACGAATGATGAGAATACCCTGGACAGATAAAAAGAGTAATGAGGATGTCCTGAAAGAAACTGACTCACGAAGAGAACTGATTGTCAAAATCAGAAAGAGATAAACTACATCCTACATTCATCATGTTATGAGAAGGGGACAACTGGAGTACATCGTGACAGTATGGAGGAGAATAGAGGCAAAGACAGACCAATGCCCGATAGAAAAGTTGGGGAGAATAGAGGCAAAGAGAGACCAATGCCCGATAGAAAAGTTGGGGAGAATAGAGGCAAAGAGAGACCAATGCCCGATAGAAAAGTTGGGGAGAATAGAGGCAAAGAGAGACCAATGCCCGATAGAAAAGTTGGGGAGAATAGAGGCAAAGAGAGACCAATGCCCGATAGAAAAGTTGGGGAGAATAGAGGCAAAGAGAGACCAATGCCTGATAGAAAAGTTGGGGAGAATAGAGGCAAAGAGAGACCAATGTCCGATAGAAAAGTTGGAGGAGAATAGAGGCAAAGAGAGACCATTGCCCGATAGAAAAGTTGGAGGAGAAGAGAGGCAAAGAGAGACCAATGCCCGACAGAAAAGTTGGAGGAGAATACAGGCAAAGAGAGACCAATGCCCGATAGAAAAGTTGGAGGAGAAGAGAGGCAAAGACACACCAATGCTCGATAGAAAAGTTGGAGGAGAAGAGAGGCAAAGAGAGACCAATGCCCGATAGAAAAATTGGAGGAGAAGAGAGGCAAAGACACACCAATGCCCGATATAAAAGTTGGAGGAGAAGAGAGGCAAAGACACACTAATGCCCGATAGAAAAGTTGGAGGAGAAGAGAGGCAAAGACAGACCAATGTCTGATAGAAAAGTTGGAGGAGAAGAGAGGCAAAGACAGACCAATGCCCGATAGAAAAGTTGGAGGAGAAGAGAGGCAAAAACAGACCAATGCCCGATAGAAAAGTTGGAGTAGAAGAGAGGCAAAGACACACCAATGCCCGATAGAAAAGATGATGGACTCTTTGACATTATGACATGGAGGATCATCTGTGTCAGAGTTCACTTAAAGTACACCAGACAAAAGGCTGTGTATGGACATGACTACCAACGCCACGCGGCATGGACTTTAATAAGCAGAAAAAGAAGAAATAACAAGTGTGACTAAAATGTTCCACAGAAGGATTGGAAAAGACATGATTGAATGCAACTGAGTTCATTGACTGAAGTCTCCTACACATGAATACTTAACACAAGCCAAACTATGAAAAGAAAAATAGCATATTCCTAGAATGGGCAAGGTAACCCGTACATGGAGTGGACATACTAAAAAATACATAGTATGGGCAAACTAACACGTACAGAGATTGTGTAAACTGACAGACGTATAACGTGTGTAAACTAACACAATATAGAGTGTGCAAACTTACACGTACGTAGAGTGTGAAAATTACCACACATACATAGTGTGCAAATTAACAAATCTATAGTTTGTGCATGGTACCAGGAAGGAGGGGCAGGGGCCGACCAACACGAAGATGGGCACAGGATATAAGTGACTCCTTGAGTATGAAAGTGCATGAGGCGGGAGAGCTGGCGAGAAACTGAGTTTCTTTCAGGCAGACCATGATGAGAACGACGTTCTGCAAAGAAGCTGCTACATGATGATGATAGAGTGTGTAAAGTAAAACATAATAAAGTAAGTAAACTAACACATAATAGAAGGTGTAAGTTGACGCATAAATACAGTGCGTAAACTAAAATATAATAGAGTGTGTAAATTTATGTCTAATAGAGTGTTAAACTTACCCATAGTAGAGTGTGTATGTTAATACAAAATAGAGCGTTTAAACTAACGCATACTAGAGTGTGTAAAAACACAAGTACGTAGAGTGTGAAAATTATCACATATATATAGTGTGCAAATTAACATATCCATAGAGTGTGTAAACCAAAACATAATATAGTGTGTAAACTCACATATAATAAGGTGTGTAAACTCACACATAACAGAATGTGTGAGCTTACACATAAAAGATAGTGTAAAATAACACATAATAGAGTGTGTAAACTAACATAACAGAGCGATTAAACGTACACAAAACGGAGTGTGTAAACTAACATAACAGAGCGATTAAACGTACACCTAACGGAGTGTGTAAACTAACATAACAGAGCGATTAAACGTACACAAAACGGAGTGTGTAAACTAACATAACAGAGCGATTAAACGTACACATAACGGAGTGTGTAAACTAACATAACAGAGCGATTAAACGTACACATAACAGAATGTGTAAGCTTACACATAACAGAGCGATTAAACGTACAAATAACAGAGTGTGTAAGCTTACACATAACAGAGTGTGTAAGCTTACACATAACAGAGTGTGTAAACTTACACATAACAGAGTGTGTAAACTTACACATAACAGAGTGTGTAAACTTACACATAACAGAGTGTGTAAACTTACACATAACACAGTGTGTAAGCTTACACATAACAGAGTGTGTAAACTAACACATAACAGAATGTGTAAACTAACACATAAGAGAAGTGTAAACTAACATAACAGAATGTGTAAACTAACACATAAGAGAAGTGTAAACTAACACATAAGAGAAGTGTAAACCAACACATAACAGAATGTGTAAACTAACACAAAAGAGAAGTGTATACTAACACATAAGAGAAGTGTAAACTAACACATAACAGAATGTGTAAACTAACACATAAGAGAAGTGTAAACTAACACATAACAGAATGTGTAAACTAACACATAAGAGAAGTGTAAACTAACACATAACAGAATGTGTTAACTAACACATAAGAGAAGTTCAAACTAACATAACAGAATGTGTAAACTAACACATGAGAGAAGTGTAAACTAACATAACAGAATGTGTAAACTAACACATAAGAGAAGTGTAAACTTACATATAATAGATTGTGTAATCTAACACATAATAGAGTGTTTAAACTAACATATATTAGAGTGTTTACACTAACACATACGTAGAGTGTGTAAAAAACACATAGTAGAATGAAAATACTTGCACACAATAGATTGTTGAAACTAACACATAACATAGTATGTAAACTTACAAATAAACTATTAGAAAATAGAGCCTATAAATTTACACAGACATAGATTGTTTAAACCAACGTATAATACAGTATGTACAGTTGCAAAGCTAACATGTACATGGTGTATGCAAAACAGAATGTACATAGATTGTATCACCTAGTATGTTTATATAGTGCTAACTAATATTATATTGACTGTGCAAGCTTACATGTACATATAGTGGGCAAATAATATGTACACATAGTCTGCAAACTTACATAGTGTCTGCAAACTTCCATAGAGTGTGCACACTTTGTCGTACATAGTGTGTGCAAAACGACAGCAAAAATGTTCTAAGATAGTGCAAACTTGAAGGTAAATAGAGCGTGCAGCTAGTACACAGAAAGAGAGTGCAGACTGAGACATCAAAAAAAAAAAAATGTGTGAACCAACATATACACAGACTCTGCAAACTTACACAGAGTGCGCTACCTATTATTTACAAAGAGCATGTCAATTAACATGTAAATAGATTGAGCGAAACAACATATACATAGAGTAAACGATCTAACATGTACATAGATTAAGCGAACTCACGCGTACATTCAATGTACAATGTTAGATACACTAGAGTGTGCAGGTTCAAGGTTAGTTACGTATCCTTTACAGGACGTTGCAGAACCAACCCTAGCAGCCCCTGGCTGTTGTGTGCTTTCTCTAGGCAAATATACTACAGTAGTTTGCCATTGCTTTCTGGACGGTTTGCCCCCTGATTTTACTGTCAAAATCAAAACAAGGCGCATGGCCCGCAGCCTAGAGTGTGCAAACTTTCATAAACAGAGAATTCTGAGTGTGTGAACAAACAACATATAGTATGCGGATTAACATGTACATAGAGTGTTTGAACTAACATGTAGATCTTCTTCTGCATTTCTACCCCCCAATGGAGCATAGGCTCTCAACTAACTCACGCCAAGTGGTTTTATCTTTCGCCATTGCATGGAGCTCTCCCAATGTCCTCCCCATCTTTCTAGCTTCATTCTCTAGCTCTCTTCTCCATGTGTTTTTTGGCCTTTTCACACCGTGTCATACTTCTTCTATTTGAAGAGCCTTCCCTCATCTTGGTTGGCTGGGTTTTACGTGCTACTCTTTTTGACATATCCATGGTTGGTTGGTTTTTGTGACTATGGTTTTTACAGGATAAGGTAGCCAACCTCAAGCCCAACCCTACCCTTACTCGCCTCTTACGACATGCCTGGTAGGGTGCATTTTCACTATTCTTTGCTTTATGTGAGGGTCCTGGTGACACACGGGCGAACATGCACATCGAGTGCGCACAATACTACATATGTTGAGCATATATGCCCTAACCGCATAGGTTCAAGTTTCGCTATTATCTGCACAACAAATACAACATCAATACGACTTTACAGGAGACAAACGTATCACAATAAATAAGCCGACACTGCACGCAAGCACCCATGTGTTTATTAGTCGTTTGTAGTGCAAGAAACTACTTAGATACAATGGTAGTGTTCCAGGAATAAAGGAGAACGTGTTATGAGTAAAACAAAATAAGGATGTGATAATACAATGGACAAACTCTTATCAAAACGTAAGTTGAGCTAGTCAGATCTCAAAAACATACACACAGACACACATATATACACACACATACACAGCAACAATCGCACCCAGACGTAAATACACAACCCATCCTCCCACAAACACACACACACACACACACACACCAGCATGTAATAATTTTGTAGTGTATATTAGGAAAGTGACAGTTTTTTTGTTTATATTTTAGATAATTAGTCAGACAGTAACAACATGTTGATTCATTGATCACTAACTGTACAAATTTGACATGAAAATAAACACCTCAAAAACTGAAGTAATGACCATAGGAAAGAAACACAGTAATGCAAACATAAAGATCAATGACATACAATTAGAACAAGTTCGAGAATTCAAGTACTTAGGATGCATATTTACAAAAGATGGAAGACTCGATAAAGAGATACAGGCTAGAGTTCAAAAAGCCAATGCAGTCAACTACCAACTGGCCCCACTTCTTCGTCATCCAAAGATCTCGTTACCAGCCAAACAGCGGATGATCAACAGCATTTTCATCCCTACGTTATGTTATCATTGCCAAACGTGGACAATGAACAAATCACATATGCAAAAAATAACTACGTGTGAAATGCGATGTCTCCGAAGAGTCACCAACAATACACGAAGAGACAGAGTCACAAACGTCAGCATTAGAGACAAAGTTGGAACAAGAGCATGCATGAAACATACTGAAAGACAGAGAATGAAGTGGTTTGGCCATTTAGTAAGAATGCAACCGGATCAGATTGCCTATAAGGCCTTTTACAGTAGAACCTCGTTTTATTCAAAGGAAGCCCCTTCTGCATTATTACAGCAAGTGGCACGATCTAAGAAATACTGGAAGGACCTCTGTAGTTCTTACGTTGTAAGGCCCCTAAAGTCGATGTTACGGCCCTTTGGATGTCATCAATATCGTTAAAGAAGCTTCCTTTCAATCATTACTTTAATTTTGGGAATAGAAAATAACCCCAGGGAGGCAAATTTGGAGAATAGGATGGAAGGCTGAGAACACACACTTGTTTTGGGGGCCAACAGGTCTTGTTTTAATGATGTCTCTTGGGTACTCAACCCGCTGTTGTTTTTAGTCATCAGACAACGAATGTGGTACAAACCCGCAAGAAACTTTTTTCTTGCTAAAATCTTGCACTAAAATATAGGAATGGTCTCTCTATTAACATTCTGTACACGAGATAAACAATTATACCCATAAACTTGTTGCATCAATTCAACTGTTTCAATGGCGCTTTTCCGCGTTTTAAAAAGAATTTAATGTTAGCTTTTTTCTCCTTGATAATTAGGTAACAATGCATCTCTGACTAGGTCAATAAAATAGCGGCTTGTTTGTTGTCTGCTTACTAAGCGGCGATTAAAAGTTGCCAGATCATAAGTTAATGTTGCCTCTTTAGATTCCATGCTTTGCTTCATAGATGGCAAAACAGTCTCATTACTTAATTGTCATACCTTGTATGTGAGGAATGAAAAGTAATGAAAATATATATACATACATACATACATATATGCACACACACACACACACGCGCGCGCGCACGCACACACGCATTTAACCTGTACCTGCTACATTTCGAGAATGATTTTCCCAAATTTCTTGAGAGTTTTGTTTTCTGTTCTGTCCATTGTAATAAACGCTAAAATCAAATGCTCTGTGTGGACGCACCAAGATTACAACACATATAGATTAGATAGATAGATAGATGGATAGATTCGATTCGATTCGATTCGATTCGATTCGATTCTATTCGATTAGATTAGATAGAGACAGGCAGACACACTGACAGACAGAACGGTTAGAAATAGACAAGAATACAGATAACCAATTAACGAAGTCGTATTGAGCTAAAGGTTAGCTCTAATGACACTGAACTATGAACACGGACTGCGTGATTGGAATGCCTCTCCACTAATGCAGTTACACGATAATTTACAAGTGCAGCCACAAATATTTAGTTTATTATTGTTTGATACGTGTGTCGTTTGGATGTAAAAATGCTTTTGTTCATCTGCAACAAATTGTAAGCTGTGAGCTCTAATTGTCACCTTGCTTTTCTTCTTTTTTGGCGTCGTTGAATCTGTTCTAATGTTGTTGTTGTTGTTTTTGTTATTTTGGGCGCTGTTAGAAATCAATATTTGGCGAAGAGCAGAACTAACTTGCCAAGTAATTCAGTAAATAACTTGTTATTTGATAATCTATTCACTTATGTTTGCCATTTGGAAAAGTATGTAAATAATTACAAAGCTGTAAGTGTCTAAATAGATGACAATCTAACCTACTACTAAGTAACCAATTAGTCATCTATCTACCTAGCCAATGTCGTTAACTAGCTCGTTAACTATAGAATTTAACACATTCTTATCTGTATAAAAAAAAAACATAAGCAAAACATCTGCATTGCCTACAATAACCATCTACGTCGGTTTTCTCCATATTTCCTCTATCGGAAAGGAGGGCCTTGAGCGTGTAGATTTAGTACCTCATGGCCCCCGTGTGGGTTCCGGGGCCCTATTGTGGGAAAACAAGAATAGACCCACTGCCTCCCCAAAAGCATGTCGTAAGAGTCGACTAACTGGGGAGCTTCCTTTGAAGTCGGAGTGCATCTGCCTGAGAGGCAAGGAACCAGCAGTCTGCATTCAATTGAATCAGATCTGTAAAACTGATGCACATGCAACACTCAGGTTCTGGAGCATGACTGCAGTCCAGAAGTGGACGAACAACCAGAACTTTACGCCAGAGTGTACAGCTGGTGAACACAAAGAAGAAGAAGAGTACCTCATGGCAAGTGCAGTCGCATTGGACTATACGGATAGGTATTTTATTGTTGCCCTGTACAGGAGAAGAATCTAACAACTTTTAAAGATTCAAACCTACGCCTCGTCAATGAGAGTCAAGATTTACAACTGAGTGAGTAAATAACTATATACACAAGCATATAATTGAACAAAGCGTGGCTTCTTTCTGTTGTTGATGTTATTGGTATTAGTAAAAAGACAGAGATAGAACACATCTTTAGCTTCTTGAGCAACTGTGACAACAAGTGCAGAACTGCCTTTATCTGACACATTTTGCGAGAACTTTACTGCATTAAGCACCATGTTAAAGTATTAAAATGACAAAGTGTATGATGATGGTTTTTGATGAGACTATAGTGATGATCTTAATTTAGATCTTTTCCTATAATATGAATATAAATTAGCAATCTGATTCTTCCTTGAGGTTTAATGTTCTATTAAAATAATTTGAGGGGCTGAGTGAGGATAAAGGTGGTTTTGTCTAGACGCTGTTTGACCCATTTTCTACATTTTGAATTGGCAACCCTTACTCAGATTGAGTAGGCTACTCACTTATCATAGATCGCACTAAAAGTGGCAGACAGGCAGTAAATACAATAGGAGCAAACTAGGTCACCCAAGACCCTCTCAAGGCAACTGTAAAGAGACTCTCACAAATCTGAAAGTGATATATACTGCCATCCTGTCATTACTGACTGTATTTATCTATTCCGAGGTGTATCAGCGGGTCAATGTGTCTAATGATTTATGGCTGCTGCGTGGCAGAACGACCTGTCTATGTTAAGATTTTATGTTTCCGACGAAAAAAAAAAAGAGTGTTTTACCCAGGTTTTAATCCTGGGTTTCCCGCATAAGAGCCTTTCTTTTGTTCAACCATTTGGACAATCGCCTCTCTTCTGATAGTGACGACAACGTAACTGATCCCCAATTTGGGAAGACAAATATATGGTAAGGATGGTAAAGAAATATCGGCATTAGTGAGTAGGACCACATCAAGAAGAACTAGGAGTCGACCAGCACCAAAGTTGAAAAATTGAATTAAGTTCGCCTTTCCTCGTGTGGGTTCTAGGATACGATTTTGGGAGAGAACAGACCCTCCTTCGGTAAAAGTCGGCTGCACGGTCAGCTCTCGATAACCCGCGGAAGTAATCAGCGCAAGGTGGTCCGCTGTCAAAACTCCTACAACTGGAATCGAACAGTGTATCTTGAGATTGCTAAGCGCGGTGGCAACGCCTATGACACACACTATCTATCTATATTCTAGTCATGTCGCTGTTGACACACACTACGTTCACAAGTGATCTCCAATGCTGCCGATTTGCTGCTTTTCAGCCCATGGTATCCCATATCAGTTTACATTCCTTTATTTCCCGTTCTATTGTCCTTCTCAAGGTTTCCTTAAGTCGTCCACGTCTTCTTTCCCCATCTGCTGTGCATCGGAGAGCTGTTTTTGCCAGATTGCGCAAGGCATTCTGAAAACATGTCCAAGCCATTTCCTTCTTATTGCTTTGACAACATTTTGCCAGTGATGCACATTCTGTTTTCCTGCTCAGTTCTTCATTTGTGATTTTTTTTTGGGGGGGTGCCAAAATATTCGTAAAATTCTCCTTAAACATGTATTTTAAAAAGCTCAAGTTTATGTGTAATTCTCGTCATTTTCCAACATTCACTGCTGTGAATTAAAATAGTAAAATTTTGAGCTAGGTAACTAAGTTTGTATCTAACTACCTCACCAACTATTCCCTTATACGCCCCATTCACTTCCCTATTCTGGAGGAAGCAAAAAGCAGACACTCTGCCTATACAAAGCATATTGTAAAACTCGGCATTTGAGTTCCCCCCCCCCCCCCCCATTTTTAATCTGATATACTGTGCCGAAAAGCGCAGATAGCGCAGCTTGCTGTAAACCACAATACAAAGCAGCACCCGCCTTTTTGATGGCGAACAACAAAAGAAGAAGAAAACACCTACTACTAAAGAAGTGGTGGAAGAGAAAAAACTATAGCTAATATTTAAACTCGGTCCCGTCATTCTAGGAAAGATGGTGCTGTTGGGGGGGGGGGGTGGAGAGGAGAGAAAAAACTATAGCTAATATTGAAACTCTGTCCCGTCATTCTAGGAAAGATGGTGCTGTGGGGGGGGGGGGGGGGGGGGGGGTTGGGGGGGGGGGGGGGGGGGTGGAGAGGAGAGAAAAAAACTATAGCTAATATTGAAACTCTGTCCCGTCATTCTAGGAAAGATGGGTGCTGTTGGGGGGGGGGGGGGGTTGGGGGGGGGGGTGGAGAGGAGAGAAAAAACTATAGCTAATATTGAAACTCTGTCCCGTCATTCTAGGAAAGATGGTGCTGTTGGGGGGGGGGGGGGGGGGTGGAGAGGAGAGAAAAAACTATAGCTAATATTGAAACTCTGTCCCGTCATTCTAGGAAAGATGGTGCTGGGGGGGGGGGGGGGGGGGGGGGGGGACGGTTAAAGAAAAAAAAAGAGGAAGGGGTGTTTAAACACTTTACATGTCACCTGCCAAATTTACAAGTCCATAAAAGTGTTTCTGACGCATAACCGAAGACAGTCATGTGTCACCGTGAACTAACTCGTGTACCTAAGGTAATAAAATAATAAAAATTTAATAAAAGGTACAGAAACAGTCTAAAAAAAAAAAAGGACACTTTGGAAAAAAATAGTTTATACATATGTTAACTTACACAGTACTACACCACTATTATTATTATAACCTGCTTTCTGTTTTTTAAAAACTACAAGACGAGTTTCTGAAAGGGTCGAAAATAAGACTGGCCGGCAGGTGCAGTATGTGACCCTATGAAAACAAAATTAGTCCTTTTGTCGGCTCACTGTATAGTTATTAGTAGATCACCATCATCAGGTGCCTTGCCGACTGGCGTGGGCGATTATGCCTTTCCACAGTCTGCTATCTCCTGCAGCATGTATCAATTCGTATGCCGACACACCCCCATGCCATGCAACAAGACTGTCAAGAATCTTCTCTCGTTGTCTTCCTCTATTCATCCTTCCACAGATCTTTCCAGTGGGCACCACATGTTACATTTCCCCTCTTCTCATGACAAGACCGAAAAATGATGACTGTCTCCTTCAGATGTCTGTGATAAGTTGTCTTCGGGTTCCCGCCTCTTTTAAAACATCTTGGCTGCTCTGTTTGGTTGTCCAATGTATTTTAAGCATTTTTCTGTAAAACCACATCTCTGGTCCCTCGAGAAATTGTTTGGCCTGCCTACCGATTGTCCAGGATTCACAGCCATATATTAAAACTGGATGTATATAGCAAGCAAGAATTATTTTTCTAAACCTCAATGACAAAGATATATATTGTAGAAGATGTTCTTTATTTTATAAAATTCAGTTTATGCCTGTCCTATTCTGTTTCTTATCTTAGTAATTCATCTTCCATCTCATGTTATCCATGTGCATAGATACTAAAATGTATGTACTTGGCCTAACATAACACCTCTGACGTTTATTACACATTTAGGAATAATTCTTTTCTGAAATACCACTATTACTTCCGTCTTTCCATTATTTAAACTAAGGTCCATTCTTCTACTTTCTACCACCACAATGTCTATTATTAGAAGATATGTAGAAATAATGTTCTTAACTCCCTGCTCTCAGCCTATCGTTGCACTATTTTAGTGACTTCTGCTGGAAATCGAAAAGAGTAACCTAACAAGGGCAACATTTGGAGTTTAAAATCTACCTAAAGTAATTTCAGGATCCTCGCCGGTGCTACAGCGCTTGTGCACTATGGTGAGCTTTCTCGGACTCGGACTTTAGTTAGAAGAAGAACGGAGCACTTATAGGTTACTACCCGTGTGCCATCATATTGATCTGTTGTTCAAACTTCGAACTTCAATTAACTCCTGCTTCTTTCCTCTAAGTTTCAACAAGTCGTCCAAGTTTCCCCTATTACCAGTCTATGCCAAACACTCATAAGGTAGTCTGCATACGTGTCCAAGCTATCTCCATCTTCTTTATTTTGAATTATTGCTAGACTCCTTTCACTGCTTTAGATTAACAACTGCCTTGGATAAACCGAGCTAAAGCAATAACGATTTAGTTCCAGTCTAGTTTACCTGGTTTACCAACTTTTAAAAACAACTCTAACGTAACTACGCAATTCGCTATTCTCTCCATGTAATAAATCTGAGCATGTCTGGTGGTAAAATATGAGATCAATATTATCTGTTGATTATAAAATGAATTTTAAATGAGGACCAGAAGGCTGTAAGCTTGAAACGTTGCGGTAGTAAATTCATAAAATTGTCTCAATCGTTGCATGTTTATGTAAATTCATATTTGGTTATGTAAAGATGTAGGGATGTCAAAAATGTTTCGCTTAGATCTGTGTTTTTGATTTTGTTTTTTGGTTTTTCTTGCTCTGATATTTCATATTTAAAAAAAAAAAACGGCGCAGTTATATCTGAGACAGGATATATTTATATTATATAGACTCGTGACGAATTTTTAGAGTATATCAATTTTTCGAACTCTCACGAGGTCGAGGACTTTCAGAAATTCAATGGTATACTTTAAGACTGAAATCTCCATGTTCAAGATCAGTTGAACAAAGTGTATGAGCATTGTCTCCCGCTCGGTGCTCTGACTTCACATTCTTATCGTTGGCCATTAGATACTGAAGTACACTTGACAGCTGTGTGATGACGTATGTCAGAGAATCAAGCAGGAAGTATGTGGTAACAAACCTTTGCAAGACTTGTTTTGAAAACCAGTGGTTGTTGAGAGTGAAATTTGCTTTCCAGTCACGTAGGTTAAATCAGCCCCCCAGAGCATTTTCCTTTATATTAACTGCATGTTTGCTACTAGATCAGGTTAGGTGCGTATCCTTTGTCAGGACGTTGCAGAACCAACCCCAACAGCCTCTGGTTGTTGTGTGGTTTTTCTAGGCCAATTTACGTCTTGTAGTTTGCTACCAGATCAGCAAAGGCTAAAAAAGGGGTATTGGGAAATGATATGGAAAGTAAAATCCAAAGGTATGATGTCGAGTCCGGGAGGAATTCTCGCCTGACAGGAGTGTGTTTCATGTTTGTGCCAGGACACTGGGGTAAGAGTGAATGAACGAGCCGACTGGCTTGCTGGCAGGTCCCCGGTGGGCACAGGAAAAGCAATGGAACACCAGGCCGATGTTCTCTGTGCTCTCAAGGAGGGATGGCGAGTAGATCCTGGATGCGATGGTGAATCGGCAACATCTACAAGATTATAGAACTTTATCACAAAAGAGGTACTGCCAGACATGAACACTCCAGCAGCCAAAGAAGAATAGTAAAAGAAAAGTAAAGGAGCCTCTCTTCCACGCCCTTAGGCGTATAGGGCATATAGGACCAGAGCTATATTTTTAAAGACCTATAGGCACAAGATGGGTGATGTGGTCAGCATCACACCGGCCACCTTCACTTCCCGGGACTGCACCCGGTACCCACTCAGAGCTGGGTCGACTTGGGAGCCAAGGTCATTTTTGAAAATTAGTCTCGCTCCGCCCAAAGAAGAATAGCACAATGTTACAGAACTGGTGTTATCAGTAGCCACACGCTGAGGGAGGAGATACAGTAGACGGGATCTGAGCGCATATTGACTTTCCCCATGTGTGATGAGAATGATCAGTTTGTTAAGTAACTAACTTACATATTAATTACCTATTATTCTATCAAAAAGGTCGTCTTGTATTATATTCCCGTTGTGCTAGAGGTATTCGTATAGTCTTTTACTTTAGTACCAGCAATAATTCAAAACAAAGAAGACCGAGATGACTTGGACACATATGCAGACTGCCTTGTGAGTGTCCGGCACGGATTGTTCTTGTGGGGACAGCGATGGTAAAAGAAGACATGGACAACTTGTTGAGATTTATAGGAAGAAAGAAGGGGGTCATTAAAATAGTGCAACAATTGGCCGACAGCAAGGAGTTTGAAACATTATTTCTACTTGATTTGACACCTGTACTATGGTTTATGGTTTTATACAACGGATCAACATCATGGTACAAGGGTAGTATAACCCACAGTGGCTCCGTCCTACTTCTAACTAAAGGCTCAGTCCGAAGAATCTCAGCGCAGTGCACACACTTCGTAGCACCGGCGAAGATCCTGAAATACTGTAGTTAGATTTTTAACGGCGTTTTTTTTCTTCAAGCGGCGCCTTTAGGCTACTCTTTCGGATTTCTAACTGCCAAGATATTTTTTACGTGCTCAAGAATATTCACCGGAGTCAGATCTTACTATACAGAGATCAGGGGGAAATTACTAGAAGTACGTGTGAAACAATCCCAGCCTTCACCGGGGCCTGAACCCAGGACCTCCAGCACTCCTGGCAGACAGCATACCTCGAGACCACGCAGCTCCCTAGATATCCAGGTGTAGGTGTATGCATAGATGTGTGTATGTATGCATGTGAGTGTAAATGTGTGGGTGTCTGTACATGTGGTTGTATGTGTGTATGTATGCATGTGAGTGTGAATGTGTGGGTGTCTGTACATGTGGTTGTATGTGTGTGTATGCATGCATGCATGTGTAGGTGTGTATGTATGGTATGCATGTGTGTGTGCATGTATGTGTGTGTGTTTTCTGTTTGTAAATTGATGTCTATGTATGGGTGTGTGTGTGTGTATGTAGATGAGTGTTTGTATGTATTAGGTATGTCTGTATATGAATGTGCATGTATGAGAATGTAAGAGTACATGTACGTGTGTGTGAGTGTGTAAGATGGTGTACACATGATGTGTGTATGCACTATTATGTAATGCATATTTCTTTCTTATATCCATAACATGCATTATTGATAACAGGCATTGATACTCTGAAAAATGAGTGCTTAGAAGGGCCGAATGTCAGACGGGCCTGCCCAATTTGTAACCCATCGAAAATAAAGTTCGTTCGTTCGTTCGTTCCATACTAAAATCAAAGTAGCACAGTTAAAAACATTTTATACAAAGTTAAATACAAATATAAGGAAGAGCTGAAGACACTTATTGTGGAAAACGGAGCATCTATGGGTATGGTCGGTGTGCTTTGATGTCGATTCGTAAATCACTAATCAGTTATATAGTGAGACTGTGCATCTATGGGTAAAGACAGATCTTCGGATATGCACATATTGACACTTCTCGTCATTTTTATGACGATATTTTTCGTTATTTGAAGCCCCACTCTGGCTCTTGCCAGGGGCTGCAATATAGCCTGGCCATAAATATGGCCTAAAGGCTGAACGCGTTTTTAGTTACCGCCCCACGGTGATCCTCACCCGCATGGTAGCAGATTTTGTCATCGGGTGTTTATCGCTTGTGTGATGTCCTGGTGGGGTAGAAAGTCAGTCAGTCAGTCATCTATGGGTATGGTCGGTGTGCTTTGATGTCGATTCCTAAATCACTAATCAGATATCTATGGATACAAAAAAGAAAAGAATCGTGGGATGCAATTTTTCGTTATTTTGAAAACCTACCCTGGCTGTTGCCAGGGGCTGCAATATAGCCTTACTGTTCAATGCGGTTTCTAGGACCTCTCCACGTATGATCTTTGTGTCACCGGGTGTTTATCGTTCTGTCTGATATCCTGGAGGGGATAAATTTACTTACTATCTATAGGTATATGCTTGGTGTGCTAAAAATATGGATACTTAAACCAGTAATCAGTAGCCTCTTCTGAAATAAGTATAAGGAAATATTCTAGGAAGTAATTGCGATCGGCGTTATGTTTACCACATCCTTCGTCGAATGTTACTTAGTCTAAAACACATGGGGTTAGCATCATATACCTAATGCACTGAGAGTTACAGAAAATGTTACTTTACTTTCTCTTGTAAAGTAGTATGCTATGTATGCCGGCGTCTGTGGCTTAAACCTTGTGAACTAGCTTCGTAATTCTGAGATTCCGGGTTGGATCCTAGCTATTTTTTTTTTAGTTAGTTAGTTAGTCAACAGTCAGCTCTGTGGCTAAGTCGATGCGAACGCTTCATAATGCCGGGATGCCGGGTTCGATCCCAGCTGCGGGCCACGCGCCTTGCGTTGGTTTCAACAGGGGTTTCGAGAAAGCCGACCGTCTAGAGAGCAATGGCAAACTACTGGACGTGAATTTGCCTAGAAAAACCACACAACAGCCAGGGGCTGTTGGAGTTGGTTCTGCAACGACCTGTAAGGGATACGCAACAACCCAAAATATTGTCAACAGCAGAATATCTTTATTGCACGTCGAGCCATTCAGTTCATAAGTGCACAGATCCACCCCTCAGTAAATCCCGCGGCGTGGCGTGTAGTGACTCACGACACCAATCCTGTGTTGGTTTCTTATTCTTTTTTGGTTTCCTGTTTAGCGTTCTTGTTTGGCCACACCCCTTCTAGCATGTTGTTCTTGCAGTCTGGTCATGATTGCAGATTCAGTCATCATTTGGTTCTCGCAAACATCTTACTTCTCGTAGAGCATTCAGAATATCAGCATGGTTCAATGCTCGTCCCAGCTGCAGGCGATTGGGCAACAGACCGCTCTGGGTTGATTACTACATTAAAACCGAGAAGTGACAGATCTGTAAGCGATCCCAACTGAACGTACATTTTTCCAAAAACCCGCAGCAGCTAAAAAATACAGGAGTTGGTTCTGCAACGTCATGTGAACGACACGCAATTAACTGTATACCATGTGGAAGACTGTCAGCCAGGTGCATTTTGTAAAGACCCTGTGTTTTTAAAAAACCTTTTCATTAAATGGCACTCTTGATAAATAAATACTTACATTTTTGGCTGTAAATATTTGTAATTCCCCTAAAAACAACCACAGTAATGTTTGCGTCAAAGTTGGTTTAAAAAAAAAATGGGTGCAATAATTGTTTCTTAAAAATTCTTTGAATTTTAACGTCTGTAACTTTGACAAGTGAAGTTCGCAAAGACACCACAAATATGTGCAATGTAAATGACTGCGTATTCTCTTCATTCCATGTACGCAGTTCAGTTTTGCTTGGGCAACTACAAAAGGTGGAATGCTGATGACGTCATATAAACAAGGGATTTCGTGTGTGGAAAGAGCGAGCCATTTCAAGTGATGAATTTCCTGCCTGTTTAGTCGTGTCTCTTAACTGTAGTTGGAGTCGCTGTATCGTTGGCGGCTAGACGCCCGCCTGCGGATCTCAAGGTTGTGGGTTCGCGTCCTGATGAAGCCAGACTTTTTTTTAAAAAGACGTTGACTCCCAGGTGGCCCGGGCCTTAAGTGGGTACCAGGTGCAATCCTGGGAAGTGTCAACAAGTGTCAGTTGGTCTATAAAATATAGATGTAGCCCTGTATGCCCAATATGCCTCGGCGTGGAAAAGGGACTTGTACTTTTACATTACTAAACTCCATTTCCTATACGTGTCTCTGTTTTACATGGCATTGGTCACCACCGTTTTTTTTTTCATTTGGTGCCCCCTTGAGTAAATTATAAAGCGCCCCCCCCCAAACCCCGCCCCCACCCCGCCTCAACCTTCTCCTAACGTAATCAAATGGAAACAAAAAGAAAAGGAATGTAGGCTTAATTTTTATTTTTATTTTTAACCTATTTATTAGAAACCATGGGTTGTTGGCCCTTTGGCTCGGCACTATGGATATCGCAACCCTTCGGCCTTGATTCCATGATAGGTACCGTAAATCTGGAAGAAATGTGGCTTTTCTGCCTACCCCCGGGCGTAAATCAGGACCACAAGGAGTTCCTCACCTGGTCGTCGTGCAGAGGGTTTTAACCAACTGCGCTATCGAGTCGGGCAATCTATAATTGAATGCACGTGTTACGTTAAGTAGATTTTTAACCCTATATGTGCAAACGGCTCATGAAAAAAAAAATGTTCTTTGGCTTTTTGTATCATAAAAAGTTTTAAAAATGTTTTATTTATAATTAAATTCACCCCCCCCCCCCAAAGTGGCTTAGCGGCTAAACTTTCGCGGAAGGTTTTGGGTTCGCTCCCTGACAAAGCCCGATTTTTGTTAAATATGATCTTAACTCACAGGTCGACCCAGCCTTGAGTGGGTACCAGGTGAAGTCCAGCGAAGTAAAGGCGGCCGGCGTGTTGCTGACCACATCTCCCATCTTGTGCCGTTTGGTCTATAAAAATATAGGTCTGGTCCTATGTCCCTATACTTGGATTATTGAAAAAAAAAAAAAATTATACATTTTCATAAAGTGCTTGGCGCCGCCCTCGGAACATCCTCACGATTCCCAGGCTGGAGACCACTGTTCTAGAGCGATGTCAGATTCCCCCCTGCATAGCTTGTGCAGTCACCAAGAACTGTTTGTTTGTGTTCATCAGCTGTGAACTCCGGCGGAATGCCCTGGCTTGTCATCCATTTGGACTTTTGGCTTTGTGCCAGAACCTAGCTTTTGCATGTACATCCGTTTGTTTTACGGGATAATTTGTGTGCAGTACAATGTTCCTTTCCTTGCTTCTCTGGCAGATGAACGCTGACTCGAAAAGAAAAATGCGAACCTCTCTCTAAGAGGACTGTAACCGAGTTCCGTGCGACATGACGTAGTTAAAGTAAAAGTAATTATCCCTTTGTACGCCATTAGGCACTTCGGGCATATTGGAAGAGCATCCAATATTTTTACAGACTAATCGGCACTAGGCGGGTAACGTGGACAGCATGATAAAAATCCACTCAGCCAGCAGCGGGTTTCGATTGTGGTAAGGTGGAATTACTAGTCAGACTTGCAACGCCTAATCCACGGACGCCTCATGCGACATGATGTAGACATGTTTGTAAACAGTTAAGTATGGAACCCTTTTCTACCCCTCCAGAAGTGTTGGGCATATTGGGCTAGATGTAGATTGTTTTGAAGAATTGGCACTGACTAGGTGATGTGGTCAGCATCCCGCCGGCCACCATTATTTCCCAGGAGATTAAAGGATGGGTGGACCTGGAATCCAGGTTCATTTCTTAAAAAAAAATACGGGTTCGTCAGGTATTGAACCCATGACCTTTCCATTACCAGGTAAGCGTCTAGCCGCTAAGCCATGGCGGCTTCTTTACTTTACTCTCGAATGGCTGGAGTGGTTATAAGTGTTTACTACTGTCTTTGGGGACAGCACTTGCTGCGGCCCTATACCAAGGGCCGTGTCGAGCTATGAAACAGAGATGTGGCGCCGTCAGGCGGCACCGAAATAGGACGGCATAAGCAGTATATAAAGGCAGTAATTGGCGTTTATTGGGTGGGGGCGGGGGGAGGGAGTTACCTACAAATCTTACTAGCTTTGAAAATTATTTTGTTTCGTTATTTGTTTTCTACCCTATTTTAATAACATGATTAGGATCATCATATTTAAATATTTTCAATGACCCCCCCCCCCCCCCACCACTTTCCCCCAACCTCCTTCAATTTTCCTTGCTTTATCACTATATTATTTAAAAAAAATTACAGTATGGAACAGAACAAGAATATTATTGTCTAGAAGTCAAAAAGCGCCTAAAGAAAAAGGAAGAAAGTTAAGCCACGTTAAGAAGAAATTCGTAGTATAAAAGTCCTGTTTAGATGAGCCGCCCACAACCACATTAGCAACGACTGCTTTGGATTTGGCAAATAAAACGCTCAGTGCTGCCCAGTGTTGCCACTTTTCTTTGACAAAAAACAGCCAAAACGGAGTCAACAAATATCTTAAAATATCTAAATTTGTGTGGGAAAAATCTAGAAAAAAACATACAAAGGGAAAGAGTCACAAATTACATAGCAATTGATATGACTTACCCTATAAAATCATGTCCTAATCTTTACTGAAGTCTGCCTTACAGGATAAACTTATCTTGGATGATGAAGTTGAAGCTTCAGATCCAAAACGACTCTGGTATGCTTTAGCTGTTCCAATTTCTTCTAATACCCAATCAGGGAGCTGATAAGTGGAACAGCCTTTTCCTACTCTTATGAGGCCAAATTTTATTGTCAAGATATCATTTAAGAGGTCAAATTTCATCCTGTTTCTAAGATTATATTTGATAAATTCACTCCAAATGAAAAACGTCTAGAAAAACATCTACCATCTAAATGTCAAAAAAGCCATCTAAATGCGGGAGAAAACATCTAAATCTGGATGTAAAACATCCAAAGTGGCAACAATGGTGCTGCCCCAAACACTTCCAGAAGAAGTTGTTGAAGAGAGCCAGATAATAACACACCAGTAGTAAGTAGGTCATGAGAGTTGGGTTGCAGTATCAGTGACAGCAGATTGTATGCGACATTTCCTCTGCTCCTGCATTATATAATGCTTTCTGCATTGTATCTCTATTAAAGGTAAAGGTAAAGTCGGGAGATGTGAACCAGCGTCATTACACACGGCTATAAACCATTAGTGCTCTGGCACCAGTACGGACAGCTGATTGGAAACTGTCTGCCTGTGTCGCCGTAGCTACAGCGACGTTTCTCAATTTACCCCAATGTGCTAACTCTGGTACCTATTTCCTAGGGCTGGGTGAACCCCGGAAACCGCCTGGTTTCGAACACGGGCCGTGTGCAGCAGCAAGTCGCAACTGGATTTGAAAGCGAGTCTCCTATCGACTGCGCTAGCGCGGCCCCCGGGGTATCTCTATTTTCCCGATCAATTTTTTTATGGCCGGTTTTGGAAATTAACCACATATCCATTTGTTGATGTACTAAAACGTAAAGTAAAGGACGAATTTATTGATTATATATGGCTAGACCTATATTTTATAGACCAACAGCACAAGAAAGGTGATGTGGTCAGCATCATGCCGGCCGCCTTTACTTCACAGGACAGCACCCAGTACACACTCTAGGCTGGGTTGACCTGGGAGCCAAGGTCATTTTGTTGATGTGCTGCCACAGTATAATCAAGACGAAGTAATTGACACGAAATTTAATTCAAGGGCTAAAGATCAGTTGACCTTAAGTGAGTGTGCACGCGCGTGCGTGCGTGTGTCTATAGAATTACCCTCACCATGATTGAAAAAAAAACAAAAAAACAGTAAAATACGTAATTAATTAGATGCGTATACTTTACAGGACCTCGCAGAGCCAACCCCAGCACTTTCTGGCTGGTGTGGTTTTTTTAGGCAAATTTACGTCCAGTAGTTGGCCATTGCTTTCTGGACGGTCGGCTCTCGAAACCATCGCAAGACAAACCGTCCGTAGCAGGGATCCAACCCGGCACCCCTACCTTACGAAGCGCGTTAGCAACGCCTAAACCACAAACAGGGACAGTAAAATGATTTTTTTTTTTTTTTTGCTATATGCGGTCATATGATGAGGACGTAGTCGGACTTTCCTTTTTAAAATGACCTTGACTCCCAGGTCGACCTAACTTTGAGTGGGTACCAGGTGCAGTCCTGGGAAGTAAAGACGGCCGGCTTGATGTTGACCACATTACCCCATCAAGTGCCGACTGGTCTATAAAAATATAGGTCTAGCCCTATATTCCCAATACGACCAGTGGCGTGGAAATTGGACCTTTTCAAATGACTAAATGAGTCCAGATTTTCAACTTTAAAAATCATGAAAACAAACCAGGGTTGTCAGCTTGATGTGGAAAGTGATCTAGGTTGTGCTATTTCCAAGAAAAGACCAAAAATAACAGATATCAGCAAGGCCAAACAGTCTCATTATCACGTGGATATTTGGGCACTTAATTACAAGTTGTTGGTGATTGTTTCTGTTATTAGGCATTTTGGTTTATGTGGATGCTTTTCTCCAAGTTCTTGAAAACAGTTCTTAGGATTTTTTTTGTTTTTTTTGTTCTTATCCTGTTTAATCACATACTGTTATGTTGGGGGAGGGGAGCATAGGGGTTTTTACATTTACTCAAATGGGTACCACCAGAAAAATGCTGGAGATCACCTGTCTAAGCGGAGACTCAATAGCCCTAAGCTGTGTTTAAGTGAATAATAATAGTATTTAGAATATAATAATAATAATTAAAGCAATATTATTCACAATAATAATAATTTATGAAATGCAAATGAATGTAATATGCATTGTATGAGCTTATACTTGTTTTTAAAGCACCCGTTTTCTTCTATAAAAGCTTTTTTGTTGTTGATGGAGGTAGCATAGCTCTCAATATAAAAGGGCAAGCATGGGAGATGAGGGGTACAACATCAGGTATAGAACAACTTTATACAAGTGAGAAACAACATCAGTCAAACCGTTTAGAACAACATAACCAAATGGAACCGAAGGAAACCATATTCAAACAATTCAAACCTAATAAAGATCACAAACATAGGTATCAGCTCTACAGCTAAAAACGCTTGAACGTGATCAAATTATTCTTTTTCTTTTTCAAGCAAGCAAGCAGATGAGGGGTGGGGGGAGGGGCTCGGGGTAACTGGGGACTCAGCTTTCCCTACAATTATTAGATGGGGGGCCTCGGGGTAGCTGAATCCCTATGTTCCGGCGACCTAGTTCCCACAATATGTTCGGATCCAGAAAACTGTCTTCCTTAACATAGTAAAGCTTACAGAAATACTTACTATCTGTGGTAATACTGCAAATGCAAAAGAAAAATCTATTTACTATAACAATAGTAACAATAAGATAAAGGGTATAAAAACATATGTTATTAATCACGAAATATAATATTTTGGGGTAAATACGAAACCGAATCCAATTATAGTGTTCAGATTCAAACTGCACAGGTATGCATCTGAACGCGTTGGTTAATGTCACTCCGGGATAGTTTTGATATCCGGGTCAACGTGGTACAATGATGAAATCAGTAACAGATAAAGTGCTTTGTAATTATTTATCTCAATTGTTGGTTTCAAAGTTAATTAAAATTAAGTTGAATGGATCGCATTCATTTCACAGGGCTGGATCCTGTACGCCTCAGTCTCTTTCCGTCGCCTGCTGGGGCCAAGAAAAAAAGCACGTACTCCTGGGCTCAGGTGACGATCCCCAGGGATCGCCAAACAAAATGCCACTATTGGTGCAGAACAACGCAGCATTGAGACGAACTTACGGCCTTTAAAAGGCAAGAGAAACTGCATGACCTCGTTAGAACCATTATACATATAAGGAAAAAATCTTATTATATTTTTCTTTCTACGGAGTGGCTATGATGAAAGAAGAAGAAGAAGAAGAAGAAGAAGAAGAAGAAGAAGAAGAAGAAGAAGAAGAAGAAGAAGAAGAAGAAGAAGAAGAAGAAGAAGAAGAAGAAGAAGAAGAAGAAGGAGGAGGAGGAGGAGGAGGAGGAGGAGGAGGAGGAGGGCGACGACGACGACGACGAGAGAGGATCAACAGTACATATTAAATTTGTAATATCTTCCACAGTGTGGCTCTCCTACCACTGCCAAAAAGTCAAAAGAAAGGGTGACATTCTTAACTACATACTGCAGAAATACCACCATGGTACATAACACTTACATCTCTCTCTCTCTCTCTCTCTCTCTCTCTCTCTCTCTCTCTCTCTCTCTCTCTCTCTCCCCTCTCTCTCTGTCTCCCCCACCTCTCTGATTTCCGCCTCCCCCCCCCCCCCCCCCCCCCCACACAAACACTCGCACGCAAAAACAGAAACACACATCACAAACATCCCACATGCATCGCATACATCACACAGACACATACAAACACACACAAACAGCTAACAAATCACACGCCACACAAACCCACTCAGTCACCAGTCTTCAACTATATCACTTTCCACCTTCTGTTTGCCTGCCGTTTGACTTTTCCCCCATGTATGCAGTTTTTAAGAGTACCGTGGCATTTAATCAACCCAAAATACTTTCCTCGATAGTGTTCTGCTCCTTACTTCTATTTATTTTTCTTTAAAAAAAAATATCAGACATTCTGTTTGCTAAATCTGCATTCCTAGGGCTACAATTCAGTTTTACGCAAAGTCCACTTTATCTTTTTTTTTTTCCCTCATTCTTCGATGCTCGTAAAAGGACAGTTAGCAAGTTTTAGTTTACGGCTATGCTAAAACATTTTTGACTTTCGGATGCTAACATCCAATTTAAAAATCCTTTATAAGTTACATTTTACGACATGCTTGTTGAGTGTCTTTGATTATATTCTATTTTACGGCTGAAATAGGGCCCGGGGACTTAGATGGGAACTCAAAATCACCTGTGAGGCGATAGTCTGCCCGGATAGGACAGCGTGAGGATGGGATAGTTTGGCGATAGTATAGTCAGAGAATATGATAGTCATAATAACTAATTTATGGATTAATAGTCAGTTGCATATTCTTTACAAGACGTTGCAGGACCAACCCTGGCATTTATTGGCTGATGTCTCTTTTCGAAGCAAATTTGGAATTCATTAGTTTGCCATTGCTTTCTAAACGGCCAGTTTTCGCTACCGCTGTCG
>CAJHNH020001466.1:122181-157181 GCA_905116865.2 Candidula unifasciata
GAAGAATGTGTAACTCAGTGCATGACCTACTGGACAACTAACGAATTTACTGGCAGACGAATTCATGAAATACCAAGTGAACTGACTGAGATAACTAGCTGGTTAAGTGATTAATTCATTGACTGTCTGACTGACGAATTAGGCAGCTAACTAATTACTAACAAACTATTTAGCTAGAAAATTCGTTAACTAAATAGCAACATAACAGATATATAGTGCTAGCCTAGTACTGAAATCCCAACCAGAGTGTTGTATGGCCAACATACCCCATGTCGGTGATTCTTTCCGGGATATATTATGTTACTTAATTCTCGCCTGGGTCCGCCTTGCCGCCCAAGATATTTTTATGCGAAGAACGTCACGCCTCCATACTGATAGGGAAGAACTTCGAGGCGACGGAGAAGTGGTTCTTCAGACGGATGTTAAGAATCTCTTGTGCCATAGCAAACTACACTGAAGATTGCACAGAACAGGAAAGCATGGGAAGTCCTCTCTGAAGCCTCATGTGCTACTAGGCATAAAGAGAATTGATGATGATGATAATATGGTGTGTGGGTAAAGATAAAGTTGCGCACATGAATCTGATGTATGTGGCTTGATACACATTGTACCCATTGTTACAGCTGAAGAAACAGACCGCAAGGAGTCGACCGTGGTACTGGGATATTATTGGTGGATCGACTACTTTCATGAATCACGTGGAGTCCAGGGTTTGTGCATATTTTAGTTACAAATAATGGGAAGGTACGGAGACAATACATCCAATGGCTCATTTGTGCAAGAGAAAGCAACCGAGCAACAGGAAAGAGGATAACATGGGACATTAACTGGTTCGTATATTCTTGTTTGTGTTTGGTAGTCGTGGGTGGGAGCAGGGGCAAATGAACTTAGGAGTTTAGGCAAACTGAGCGCCCTCCTTGCCCCCGAAAGTAATAAGATGGGCGGGGGGGGGGGAGAAGCAGGCCCCGAACTACCTTTAGTTCTCTTTTTAATTATGTGATTTATTATTCTATATTATCTGAAACAAATGGTTGTATGTATTTTAGATTCAGGGCATAATTATCACTGTTATTACTATTATAACTATTATTATTTATATTATAATAAACGTGAACATTTACAATTAGCAGTCTGACTGTAAGTCCTTCTTGCTTTTGACCTGACTGTTAAGTGTCGGTCAGATCTCTTTAGAGTCGCCGTGGTGTAGCAGCTAGATGCTCGCCTTCGGATTAGTAGGTCGTGGGTTCGGATCCTGACGGAGCCGGACATTCTTCCAAAAATGACCGTGGCTCCCAGGACGACCTAGCCTTGAATGTGAACCAGGTGCAGTCCTTGGAAGTAAAGACGGCCGGCGTGATACCGATCACATCACCCATCAAACGCCAGGTGATCTATAAAACATAGGTATAGCCCTCTATGCCCCGTACGCCTGAAAGCGTGGAAAAAAGGTCTTTTGCCCTTTTTATAAAAAAAAACAGATCTCTTGATTTCTCGCAGTTCTGCTCAGACTGTGATGACCATTTGTCGCCCCTGTTCTCATCAATGTTTTGATTACAATATAATTATCTATAAATTATCAATCTATTCAGTATTAAACACGATCTCGTTATCGTCATTATCATTCTCATCAGCACAGATGTCTAACTTGCAATTCTCTTAGCTGCAGCTAGGGTTAATTCTCTATAACTATTATCCGACTCCATACATATTTGTACTGCGAAGAGTGCGTGAAAATTTATGAGTACCATCCCCGTTTACTTCCTCCCCAGGCCTCTTCCCCCCCCCCCCAATTTTTTAGGGTATCAGGGTCGCTGTGTTACACTTACCTACGCAGCTCTTAAACTCAGAGGTCGATGCGTCCCAGTTCAGAATGCGTGTGTTTAATGTTGACTTCCTCCAGACAAATTGCCCACTAGATAATGTGTTCAAATCACTTGAAGAGGGGACTTCTTTATTGTTTCAGTGTTTGCCAGGGAGACCACCTTTCAGTCTACTCTAGGCTATTTCCAGCAACCACGAGACGATACAGTGTTGGTAATTTGGTCATCTAACTCTTTCAGTCCCGAGCGGTTGTTGCTTTAAAGATTTTAAACTGAAACGGTAAATCTGTGAAAGTACTACAAGAACAAGAATAACAACTACTACCACTACTACTGTTGCTGCTACTACTACTTCTGCTGCTGCTGCTACTATTACTACTGCTGCTGGTACTACTACTGCTGCTGCTGCTACTACTACTACTACTGCTGCTGCTGCTGCTACTACTACTACTACTGCTGCTGCTGCTGCTGCTGCTGCTGCTACTACTACTACTACTACTACTACTACTACTACTACTACTACTACTGCTGCTGCTGCTGCTGCTGCTGCTGCTACTACTACTGTTGCTGCTGCTGCTAGTACTGCTTCTGCTGCTACTACTACTACTGCTACTACTGCTGCTGCTGCTACTACTACTGCTACTACTGCTGCTACTACTACTACTACTAATGCTGCTACTACTACTACTACTACTGCTTCCACTACTACTACTACTGCTTCCACTACTACTACTACTAATGCTGCTACTACTACTACTGCTTCCACTACTACTACTACTACTGCTTCCACTACTACTACTACTACTACTGCTGCTGCTACTACTACTACTACTACTACTACTACTACTACTACTACTACTACTACTACTACTACTACTACTACTACTACTACTACTACTACTGCTACTACTACTACTACTACTACTTCTACTACGGCAGCTGCTGCTGCTACTACTACTGCTACTACTACTGCAACTGCTGCTGCTACTACTACTACTACTACTGCTACCACTACTGCTACCACTACTACTACTACTACTACTACTACTACTACTACTACTACTACTGCTACTGCTGCTGCTGCTACTATTACTGCTGCTACTACTACTACTACTACGACTACTACTACTACTACTACTGCTGCTGCTACTACTACTACTACTATTGCTGCTGCTACTACTACTACTGCTACTACTGCTGCTACTATATATTTAAGTATACGAGCATGTGTACAAGCAGTCAGAGTCTCGCTTCTTGAGCCAGAAAAGATTAATTCAGTTCGTAATCCCTGAATGAACCATAAGCGTACATACTAGAAACATTAAGCGTTGTCTCCCCCATTGTTGTCGATTCTCATAGATACCTATATAACAATACCCCATTCATTCGATAGTGTTTTTACTATACAAGTAGTGATGGTCGGAAACCTAGATGGGAAGAGATTCAGAGGCAGACTAAGAGAGAAGATACTGGACAGTTGGACATTATGGTATAGAAGATCATCTGTGTCCGAAATAACTGAAAGTTAGCTCTTTAGTTAGTCTTTCCTGTTGAGCCGAGGTGGCGCATGTGGCAGAGGTCATAGCTCTCCATGTCTGGCGGTTCATCGCCACCTGTTTTATGTCTTAGATCTTTATTGGGCCCATAGTTGAGCCTTCCCTGATGATGGTTCTACCCAGGATCTCTTTTGGTCTTCCCTGTTCATTTTTCCTTCCGTGAAATTGAAAGTACAAGAAGCAAAAGGCTGTGGATTGAGATGTCTACCAATGCCAGTCGACATAGAGTACAAGAAGAAGCGCCTTCTCATGTTGCTTATCGACTAAAGCAGGTTATCACCTTACCGGATGTATCCTTGTAGTGATACAACTATATTATTACAATTACGGAATTACAGCTTTAAAGATCCTAAATCCTCATAGCTTAGCAAGTATCCTACAAACGTGATGTTTCAAATACTAGTTAATAATCAAAAAAGGCACTTCGGTAATATAGGACCACATCTTGTCGTCTTGGAGATTTCATAATGAATTCCTAGGGACTCCCAGAGGTTTTCCTGGACACTACCAAATTATGGGTGGGGGTGGGAGAGGGTTAGGGCTAGTGTTAAATGATTAGCAACTACTAATAAGCCTAAATTCTAACGCACCTATTCTATAGAACTTTCTCAGGATTTCCCTACCAAATCTCGTAGCCGACGAGATGTGGTCATATGCAGTTAAAATACCTGACAAAATTCCTGGTTGTACGCTGTTGAGCAGAGCTGCAGTAAGAGATACCATATACTCGGAACATGCCCACACATGCTCCTGCTCACCTCTTCAGCAGCCAGCACAGAGTCCCAGTCTTGATATTAGCAGCAGTATGGTTTTATGTCGTTATTTCCAACCACTGAAGTGTAATCGTTCCCTGTACACTGAAGTCTACAGCAGTCGTCTAGCTGCTAGATTCTCGCCTGCTGTTCTAAAGGTCAAGGGTTCAAATGCCAACAGAACCGGACTCACAAAAATGACCATGGCTACAAGGTCGATCCAGCCCTAAATTAACACCATGTAAAGTTCTGGGAAGTAAAGGCGACCAGAATGATATTGACCACATCACCCACAGAGTGTGGATTAGTCTATAAAATATAGATCTAGCAATATGTGCACAATACGCTTGAAGGCGCTGAAAAAGGTTCTTTGACTTTACTGCATTATTAACTGTATACTTTATTGTATACTTTACTTACTTTACTGTATGCTTTACTTACTTTAGTGTGTACATTACTAACTTTACTGTATACATTTTATTTTCACTATGTACCTTGCATATTCTACCGTATAATTTACTTACTTTACAGCATACTTTACTTACTATTCAGTATACTTTAATCACTTTACTGTTTACTTTACTAACTTTTTTGTTTACTTTAGTGGATACCTTTTTTATTTTACTGTATACTTTACTGTTATATTTTTTGTTACTTTATACTTTGCATATTTTATCGTATAATTTATTTACTTTACAGCATAATTTACGTACTTTACAGCATACTTTACTTACTATACTATACACTTTAATCCCTTTACTGTATATTATTGAATGCTGTATACTTTAATTACTTTACTGTATACTTTTCTCACTTTACTGTATACTTTACTTACTTTACTGTAAACTTTACTTACTTTACTGTGTACTTTACTTACTTTACTGTAAACTTTACTTACTTTCCTGTATACTTTACTTACTTTACTGTACACTTTACTTACTTTATTGTATACTTCATTTACTTTATACTTTACTTACTATACTGTACACCTTACTTGCTTTACTCTATACCAAAGTCTGTCGCAGTGGTATGGTCGTGATTACATTTCTGCCATTGAACTGTCTGGAAAGAATTTACCCTTTAGCGTCAGAAAACCGTTTGGAGAGAAGAGTATTGCGCCACTTTAGTCTCATTCCTCCCAAATTCTTATGTATAGAAACTTAGTTTCTCCAGCCTTTGCTTCCTACACACAGGTATCAACAAACCTGGAAACCTGCTGGCACAGATAAGTTAGATGTCGTTTTCTGTCATTCCCCCCTCCCCACCCCACCCCAGTTGTATAAATGACTATGTTTTATGCCTTTAGCTGTATTGGGATATAGGATGGATATTTATTTTATAGCTCAGTCGGCATTCAGTGGAAATGGGGTCAACAACACACTGACCGCCTTTACTTCCCTGGACCTTACCTTAAGGCTGGGTATCAAAGTAATTTTTGAAACAAAAACAACTATTAGGACCTGAACCCACGACCTTTGAATCCGAAGGCGAGTGACCAGCCGCTACCTTGCTAGTTGTGTAGCTTATGGTAATGTCAAAACGCGTTTTTATAGTGCCTCTTTTACTTTCTTTGCCCATATCAAACTGATTGTGTTCTAATCTGACCAGAAGATGAAACAATTTGATTATCTTGCTCTAATCTGACCAGACGATCAAACCATTTGATTATCTTGTTCTAATCTGACCAGAAGATCAAACCATTTGATTATCTTGTTATAATCTGACCAGAAGATCAAACCATTTGATTATCTTGTTATAATCTGACCAGACGATCAAACCATTTGATTATCTTGTTATAATCTGACCAGAAGATCAAACCATTTGATTATCTTGCTCTAATCTGACCAGAAGATCAAACCATTTGATTATCTTGTTCTAATCTGACCAGGTGATCAAACCATTTGATTATCTTGTTATAATCTGACCAGACGATCAAACCATTTGATTATCTTGTTCTAAGAAATTATTTACCAGTACTGCGCCTACCTTTGCTCTTTCCATGCTTGGTATCTGTCGCAAACCAAAGGCAAAATCAAATAAATCATTCGGATTACCTGCCTGTGTCAGTCAGATCAGTAGCCTGTCCTTAGCACAACCGTGTTCTCATAACAACCCTCTGGGAAACTCAATCACACAAGCAAGATGTCCCGAGTCCGATACACCCATCTGGAGATTATCCGGTACGTCCTGCACCAACCTTCTCTTTGGCCCTACTCTTTCTGTTTTCCCAGGCATATACCCCTCCTCCATTACTGTTCTCTTTAAACTTTCATCACGTTTCGAGTGACCAAAATATTGCAATTTTCTGTGTTTTATCGTCTAATATAAACAACTCTTTTCAATATTCAGTTCTTGAAGTATGGATGCATTATTTGGTTAATTATTTCCCCTGATGAGACCATGCTATTAGTGACTGTTTCAGCACACATGAGTCTCTACGCGTTTACGAGCGGATGGCCTATGGTAGACTCCATCACCGATCAGAAGGTGGTTGAAGACATCGCATTAACATTGCAAGCGTCTTTTCCACGTCTGCTTGATTGAGACCAGTTTCAAACCATGAAAGTAGCGCTAAAAATACAGGCCACATTATAACTTGAACTGTCCCTTGGGAACACATCCGATTTCGCCAAGCTTTGAATTAGTCACTATACAAATTTGTTTGATGGGACTCCGAAACCTATAAAGGTGGGAAGTGAGAGGCGGGGAGGGGGGATGTTTGTTAGGGGTAAGAACAAATAATTGTGACAAGAAGGGAGACGATTCATAACTAAAGACCACACAAAAGATCAACCACACAAGACCAGAGATAAAACACAAATAACCTTGAACTGTCTAAAATGTCCCTAAAGAGGGACTGCGTGGTCTCGAGTGCTAGAGGTTCCAGGTTTAAGCCCTGGCAAGGGCTGGGGTTTTTTCACGTGGACTTCTAGTAATTTCCCAAGGGCTCTGGGTAGTAAGACCTGACGCCCGTATTTATAGATGCGTACGTAAAAAATCAATTGGCAGTTAGACATCGAAAAGAGTAGTCTAATGGCGCTGCCTGGGCAAAATTTGGAGTTGAAATTATACTTTAAGTATTTCATGATCCTCGCCGGTGCAACAAAGTTCGTGCACTGCGCTGAGATTCTTCAGACTCAGGGTTGAGATATAAGAAGAGCGGAGCACCAATGGGTTACAGTTAATATTTATGATTAGAAGTAATCGACATCAGCATGGCGTAGACTTGTGACAGGACGAGGTCACCTACGTGAAATGGCGAGGGAGGCAATATTCATTATAGTAAAGTAGAGATCCCTTTTCACGCCTTTTAGGCGTATCGAGTATAGGTGAAGAGCGCACATATTTTTTAAAGACCATCGGTCTTAATTGGGTAATGTGATCAGCATTACGCCGGCCGTCTTTACTTCCCCAGGACAGCCATTCTGGCACCCATTTTAGGCTAGGTCAACCTGCGACGTCTCATATTATGATAAGAACACAATCAATATTCATTATTATGAGTTATTCGAGGGGGTGGGGGTGGGGGTGGGGGGGGGTGGATAGTTTGCTTTCAGCAATGAGATGTTTTGAGTTTCCTGTGTGTGTTACGAGACTTCAGTTTAAGGAACAAACAAGAGAATTACAACCCACCTAAAAGCATGTCGTAGGAGGCGACAAATTAGTCGTGTTTCTTTCAACGTCGAAGGGTATTTGTTTATAGGCAAGAAACAAACAGTCTGCATAAAAAAGCGAGATCTGTAAAACGGATGCGCACTCAACACCCACGTTCTGTTTCAAGACCAAATTCTACAAGTGAAAAACAAATCAAAATATTCTGCCGTAGTTTGCAGCCAGTTGAAGGCTAAGAAGATGAACAAGAAAATGTATGAAAAGCAGAGCAGAAGAAATGAAATAAAGAATAGAGTCATAAGAAAAATTGAAACAATTTAAATAAACACATTAAGACAGCAAAGAAATTGATTTGCCTATACCATACACATATTTAACAAATGAAGAGAGGGACAAGAACATACTTAGAATAAGAATACAATGAAAATATAACTTCAAGGAAACTCGACAACAGTAGAATATGTCTACGGTTGAAGCGGGAAGACAGTTAAAAATCCCAATAACATGCAGTTGTACCTCAGTTCACGTTTGTATGGGTATACGTTTAACTTGGTATACGTCCCAATTAGTGACAACGTTTGCATGGTATACCACATTTGTTCCGAATGCATACTTGTATAAATCAAAATCAGTGACGATACCGCGCGTTCTCTGTTTACCCCTCCCGAGACAAAGCCACTGACAGATGTCACTGACTGCAGAGAAGGATCCCCCCAACAAAGCCGTAACCGTATTGTCCGGCATAATCAGACAGTATCCCATTTCCGAAACATCATGAGAAGAAGTCAAAAGCAAGTTCTTTGGGCAGATTAACCATGTCCAATCAAATAGTGAAACAAAAAGAGGGATAAATCTCCTTCCAAACAATGCCATCTCCCCCATACTTCTCAGCACCATGCTAGTAGATAGATTGGTGCTTTCCTGAGAAAGACAAAATCGTCATGTTCAACCAGCAATCCCGAAGGGGGAGCTCTTTAGGTTATAATTGTGACTCAGCGATGTGCGCAATATAAAATGGCTTATCATTGCTCGTTACCAAAAGCCCTGAAAAGGACACCTGCAGTTTTGATGCGATCAAAAGAGACAGACTAGAATACTGCCCTGACCGGCGACGAAGTCGAGTTCCGGCGAGCCAGTACGCGACCCGGTCGCCGATGTCGTAGCAGTGAGTAAAGGTCCCTTTTCCACGCCTTTAGGCGTATAGGGCATTGCATAGGGCCTGCATTTAGGGCTAGACCTATATTTTGAAAGACCAATCGGCACAAGAAGGGTGATGTGGTCAGCATCAAGCTGGCCGCCCTTACTTCCCGAGACTGCACCGGGTACCCACTTACGGCTTGGTCGACCTGGAAGTCAAGGTCATTTTCGAAAAAAGTCCCACGAGCGAACCCACGACATTCCGATCCGTACGTGAGCTACGCCACTAGGACTCCCCCTAGTAGTTACTCCACTCCTGCGTATATTAGTATTAGGCAGAATATAATTTATTGTATAAGCTCCAACCAATATATAATATGACGATAACAATGTGAATTTTTTGTGTGTGTGTGCATGAGACTGGATAATTTATTCATTGGACTACGTGCTACTGTTTGGTATATGTCCAAGGATCAAGGACAGACTACGTACGTATACCGAGGTACTACAGTATCTCTCTCGACATTCAAATCGGTCGAAGAGGACGTTGACAAAATTAAGTTTATTTAGAGTGTATCTCAATCAATCAACAGTCGTTGCTTTTTCGTTTTCGACACAGCCATAATGCGATCAGTTATCACAGCCTGAGGTTTCTAGGAGAAGCTAAAGAACCTTGGTGTGAAGTCAACTTCATGCCCTGCCTGTAATCTGCTTCCGGTTCCGACACTGATAAGAAATGGATGACGGTTGAGAACTTGGCTTATGTTTACCGTTCTCGTCGTCCTTTCTCCTCCTATTTCGATGCTGCAAGATTGTGGAAGTCCGGTTTGCAGCCGGAGCTACTGAGTTTAGTGCTCCTGGTGGCACTATGAGCTGTGATTATCGGTTATTGACTGTGTTCCAGATTCGTACATAATGGCAATGATGGGTGATGTATTTTTGTTTGTTGTGTTCCTGGGACAAGGTGTGTGCTATAGCCACTATTTTTGCCGTGCCTGCAACTTGGCTGAAAACATTTGGAGAATAGACAGGAATAGTTTCAATCTACTCATCGCCTAGCTGTTCGTTGATTATAGTTGTTTTTAGCGATGACGCCTGGTCTCGCAGTGTGTTTAAGGAGGCATGCATCTTATGGTTTGTCAGATCAAATCGTGTGTGTTTTGCTGACTGAGGACACTTTGTATGGCTACGGCATTCACTTGAAGTATCCAGCGTATCTGACTCAGTGTGTGACTAGAATCACTGGCATAGGCGGCTGAGCAATTATGGGCTAAGCTAGTTTGCTGTGATGCTGGAACCGTAACGACTAACTAACGACTAACTAACGACTAACTAACTAACAGCACGATGCACACACAACTATATCCTTTTTTGTTGTTCCTGATCAGTTCTTTATTCATGTTTTCTGTCTTCGTGTCATATTGAGTGATGGTATTTGGGGAGAGCTTAGCATATTATTGTATCCTTAACGTAATTCGAAAGGTTATACAGTGATATCTTAAGACAATACAGACGTTCACATTTCTATGTAAATGAATAACATTTAACGGAAGATGTGTGGCAGAGATAAGAACTGAATAGAGCATGCGAACACTACACTGAAAACATGCAATCACAAATATCGGAAACAGACAGTCATATTTTTTTTACAGCGTTATGATAATAATGATTTAAAAAAATTACATTCTATGCCCATAAACATTTCTAGAGATAGAAGAAACTCAAGTTTTCATAGCCTTTTGTCATGGTATGAAATTATGTCAGTGCACGAACAGATTCATCGCATGACATAATATAACCCTTGACCTGTTAGGGTCATGGGTCATGGAGTGGTGTATCGAGTGAAGAACCAGTCTGCAAAACCTGCTGTCTTTCTCTGTTTTCCGCTTGTTGACGGGTAAATTAATTTATAGTTCGTTCAACAATTGTTGAACACATATGCAAGCCATTTTCTCGATAACTGCCTGTTAGATCGCAATGATGTTTTTGCATGCAGCCTTAAAAAATCCAAGACGTTTTTCTTCTTGTCTTCTTTTTATCGTCTCACTGTTACCAGGTTATAACCCAGTGTAGTTTTCTGTATTTGTCGGTTGGTTTGAGTGATGAATTTATTCAACTTTTTGGACGTTTAATCTACACTATTTATTCATCTATTTCTTAGTCTTTCTCTCGTCTTCCTCCCAGATATTCTACTGTAAAAAGAAGGAGAGACATTTGGGATTCTAAGCAGTGAGGCTAACTGGTAGGTGACAGTATTTGCCTTCTGGACTCTGGCTTCTCTCTCTATCGAGTCTGCCATCTTCTGTAAGTATGCTTCCTAGATATTTAAATTCTCGTACTTGTTTGATTGTAGTACCGATAACATGAACGTTCATGATATTATGTACCCTGCCTATCCTTCCTCATTACCTACGTTTTCGCAGTGTTTATTCTCACATCATACTTTGTGCTGGCTTGATGTACGGAGTCAGTATGGTGTTGTAGATTCTGTTCTTGGTGGTGTATTAGGCACCGATCATCTGTAGAAAGAATCCAAGACGTTAGGGAAATATTTTTTTTTTCATTATAGTTTAGTTGAGTTGATTCAAGAACCGGTATCACAGCACTTGGGGCCATCCCATAAGAGCTTCGTCCTCATCCTCAGCAGCCAGAAAATTGCTCCAGTACTAATGATGCCAGTAGCATTATGATTAAACGTCCGTCTCGCCTTTCCTCTGAGCTTCGAGCATCGGCCAGAACACTTCGTCACTCTCGACTGCATCAGTCTCACTATACTAGTGATCCATCTGCTCCTCCCCCGCCCGCTCTCCCACAAGGCACTAACCACGTCTGCCTTATCAAGCAACAATATTCTGCCAAGTTGTGCTGAGCCAGTCTGCCCGCATGTTTATTTTCCAACATACCGGCTTATCCCAGAGAAATAATCCAAACTATTCTCCTCACCCGTGTCCTCCGCAGTGAAGCCAGCCACTCTGCACAAAGCAAGCCTATCCTGACCTTCCTCAGCATGCTTTCTGAGTCATTTACAATCAAGATGTGTGTGTGTGTGTGTGTGTGTGTAGATGTGTGTGTGTCCTCTAACTAGCAGAAAGCTGCACTGACCGCCTCCACCTCCATTCTTAAGCTGGATGTGGTGTAATTATATACTAGGCTCACTTGCATCAAACTTTGACCATAAATCTTGGCTAAGAAACCCAAAAGCATTTCTTTTGCCTCTTGACACTGAACCACCTATATAAATAATCACATCCTCTGAGCGAGCATTATCTTGAATTAATTGCTACATTTCCACCTCCGTGGCATTTGCTGACCAGTCTTTGCATTCCCGGCACAATGTGATAATGACTCTACACAAGTCTGAATGTTAAGCTTTCACCTTGACCCACTCCTTTCCTCGCCTAATATTCTTCAGGACACAGACCTATCTGAATGTATCTTCTGCATCAGCCATCCATGACTTCCCTCTAATCAGCCGCTGACCCTTAACTGCGCGCATAGCCTCGTGTAAGGGTGATCTGTGTCTGCAGCTACCTTGAAAAATGACTTTACCTGCAGCACCTTGTGCCTACCTGCAACAGTCGGCAAACCAAGGATGTATCGCATACACACCACTGGGGTGTCTCTGGTGCAACCCAGAATGACCCACATAGTGGCGTTCTGTATGCATTCTAGTTTGTCCATCTAATTCTTTGAGACGGTAAGCAGTCCGAGGCTATAACCAATCCCTGAAAGGATCAGGTGCTGATATAGTGTGAAAAGCACACTGTGATTTGTGTGAACTGTAGCCATAGTTTTAAGAGCACCAAGTCCCCTTTTGGCATCTTGTCACAACACTCTACACATAGTCCTTGAAGGACAGACTCCTGTCAAATTTGATTTCCAGATACTTCAGTTGTCTCTCTCTGTTGACGTTTCTACCATCTATCTTGAGACTTGGGACATCAACTCTAACGATCCTGTTGTTTAGAGAAAACCACAAAACAGACGCCTTTTCTGGGTGGACGACAGCCTTAATTTCTGTACACCACTCAGACACTTAGTATACTGTCGTTTGTAGCTCCCGTGCTGTTTGTTCTCTTTCTTTCCCCCGCATATATGCAAGTATATCATCTGCAAATGTCAGTATCCTTTTAACTCCTAGTGTTTCTAGGCTTGCAATCTTGCTCGTATATACGTTAAAGAGCACAGGCGAGATGGCGGATCCCTGTGGCAGTCCTGGGGCCAAAGTGCATGGTTCTGAGGTCCATGAGCCCAGCCGGAGAGCAACCCGACGTAAATACAGGACAGCTGCAACCCAGTTCACCAGCCAGGTACTGACCTGCTTCTCCTTTTGTGCTGTCATCAAAATGTCATATCTTACTCTGTTTTAAGCATCCTCGAGATCCAGTACTGTCGCCATAGTTTCCAGTCTGTTCTGAAACCCTTCATAGACGCCAAAAGCAAAAGTGGCCGCATTTGCACATGTGTTCTTTCCTGGTCTGTAGCTTTCCAGACCTCTTGCGAGAAGCTTCCGCATTTCCAAAAATTCTTGCAACTTTACAGCGATTATCTTCTCCAAGACCTTCCTAAATGTGTTTTGTAAGGTGATGATTCTAAAACCACTGAGCTTATAGTTATCTTTAAAAGGTTTTGGTTTTGGTTTTGGCAGTGGGATTCACTAAAAAAAATAAAAATCTATAGTTATTTTCTTTTTTACGATACTTATTTTCATCACCAAACCGTCTTGATAGACTTTTGGAAGGTTTACTTTCTTTAGTTTCAGGAAGTAATGCACACTACGGCTGTTTTAACAAGGAAGTCAGACAAAACGCACGTAATTTCATGATTTTCTCCTGCAAAGTCGCACCATTAGTCACCCGACGCCAAAATAAGACATCGGTCTATGTTGTTTAGTCAAACGTGGATCCACAAGTTAGTTTCGAGTTTTCGTGTCGTATAGATAGCCTATAAATACTGTCCCGACCAGCGACGAAGTCGTCTACCAGCGAGACAATAGGCGACCTGGTTGCCGATGTTTCATCGTTTGAAACTGTTATCAATGTATAGAGCTTAAAGGAAAACACAAGAACTGTTCTTTGGTCATTTGGTGAAGTGGCTGGCTTTGGAAAATATCTTGAAGACTGGAATGATTAACGGTAGAAGAGTGAGAGTACGATCGAGAGAGATGATGACATATATAATGCGACGTTGGTACGGAGGGATCTCATCAGTGATACTGATCCAGAGGGCAAGGTACTGGGATCTGTGCAGATGCATGAACACGTACGCCAGTCGACAGGGCACGTCATGATGATGATCAATGAGCATCTACTGCACTGTAACGTAACATGCACACAAGATAGCATGACATGTAACACCTTACTTTGCATGCCTAATATTTTCGTGATCTGTGTCGTAAACGTTAATTAGCATCATTGCCAGCTTGACATACTTGGCCTTAATTTGTTTTATTAAGCCGGTGCCTTGGTTGTGAAATCCTTATATTTTTTTCCCCTAGCGCTATGAAGGTCGCTGGTTTTTTCCACAGACTGCTTCGTTGGAGACACGCCTGCAGCATTTTGTGAGATGTATGGGAGTATCGCAACTGAACGTAAGTGGTTAGAAAAATCACAATAGCTACTATGATAGGTGTAACGAAGAAAGATCGACTTAGGAACGATGATATTAAGAGCAGTGGTAGCCCAGAACCAATACTCAACTATATAGGTAGACGACAAATCGAATGGTTTGGCCATATAACAAGACTGGCATCCGACACGGACACCTCAAAGAACAATGTTATTCAAAACAATGGTATCAGATCCAGAGGTCGACCGCGCAGAGGATGGACCGCAGAAATACAGACATATCAGTGACACTAAAAAGCTCTTTATACAAAGCGAACAGAAGAGCATGTTTGAGAGATCGTTTCCTGTCCTGACCCGGCGAGGCATTCCAGTAAACAAGAAGACGAAGAAGAAGAAGAAGAAGAAGAAGAAGAAGAAGAAGAAGAAGAAGAAGAAGAAGAAGAAGAAGAAGAAGAAGAAGAAGAAGAAGAAGAAGAAGAAGAAGAAGAAGAAGAAGAAGAAGAAGAGAAGGAGAAGAAGAAGAAGAAGAAGAAGAAGAAGAAGAAGAAGAAGAAGAAGAAGAGACGAAGAAGAGGAAGAAGAAGAAGAAGAGAAGAAGAAGAAGAAGAAGAAGAAGAAGAAGAAGAAGAAGAAGAAGAAGAAGAAGAAGAAGAAGAAGAAGAAGAAGAAGAAGAAGAAGAAGAAGAAGAAGAAGAAGAAGAAGAAGAAGAAGAAGAAGAAGAAGAAGAAGAAGAAGAAGAAGAAGCTGGAGTTGATTCTGCATCGACCTGTAAAGGATACTGAACAAATTATGAACTCCATACTTCTTCCTCGCACGGTGCATGCGTGGCACAGGTAGTCAACCTTCTGTCTCGTGAAGTTTCATTTAGTTCGGACTCAGATGAATGAATGAATGTATCAGTGAATCAATCAATTAATCAGTCATTCAGAATTGACATCACTTTACTAGAGACATTCGTATTTCGTCACTTTCTTCAGTAACCAGAGAAGAGTTGAGGTTCCAATAGTATCAGTCGCAACATGCTTAAAAGTCCTCCTATGCTTCCCGTCTAGTTGTGTATATCTTCTAGAACCGACCCCATCCCCTATGTTAAATGTGTCTTTCGGTGTATGGATTCCCAATCTGTTCTTTTACTCTGTCCATTTGATTTTGATTCCATAGAGCATTCACCCTATTCAGCTTATCATAAAATAGCTCACGGCACAGAGGAGCGGCAGCAGCTAATCTATCCGCTTTCTCGTTACCTTGCACACAACCGAATACCCAGGATATAAAATCCATGAAATGCTCTTGATCCGGGTCGTGTCACGTGATGCAAACCGCTCTGATCGCAGGACACCAGCTTCAATGTTTTGAAGCATACTCTGTGAACTTGTTACTGTCACAACATGTCTAGCTGTGTTGTTCTTAAGCTCTCGGAAATCTGCCGTTATTGCCTCTACCTTCATTCTCATTTTGGATGTAGTGACGTGGTACTCTAGGCTGTTTTGAAGCCGTGTCCTCTTACCTTTGCAATAAAACCCCATCCAGATAGGCACGGTCCCTGTTTTGAGTCGTTGAAAATTTTTGCTTCTGCCAGACGGTGGCCTTTGCATTTTTGCTTTATTTGTAGACTGACAGGATATAGTTTCGTCGCCTAGCTTCTGAGTTAAATGCATGGCGCGACACTGTGAGCTGTGAATTTCATTTGGACTGTCTTTCGACTGTGACCAACGTAGTGGTGTGAACTGTAGATTAAGAAAATGGCGCGATGCCTGTTGTCGCAATATTGGTGGTGCCATTATGTGATTAAAATTGACCGCGTGTGCAACTGCTGATCTATTCGTGACTTCTGCTACTATCGATAATGAACTGAATTTCTAATATCGGACTGTTTGTATAAGCAATTCGGATGGCTACCGTGTGTAATGCGTGTGTATACTAGTGCATATGCTAAGACAGCAGTCTGTCAATCTTCCCACAAGGGACCGTGATAAACATTATGTGTTTTTTTCGTTGGCACAGAAGCGGAGCAACTATGGGGTGACCCGTTTGCTAAAAACCTGAAACTATGATTACCAAGATCCTTGTAACGTCATTATTGCATTGGACTTATTAAGCTACATCCATCAGTTTACAGACCAATCGATACTCGAAGGGTGATGTGATTCACCTTACGATTACTGCTTTTACTTTCAAGGTTACTTCCAGGCAACCTTCTTAGAGCGAGGTCTGCATACAATAACTGCTGTCCGGACACATAGGGACTCAATTCGATTTCTTTCAGGGACATACAGGTGTCAGAGATAATTAAAGAGCTGATTATATGGTTACATAAACAACAGCGACTGAAACACTCACATCGGACACAGCAGACATTCTGAAGACCGTTGATGAACGAATGCTGCTAGAAGATGAGACGTTAGATGGAAAAAACAAACAAACAACATGTGTAAGATTCCGCAAATTTAGAATAAAGTCTGGATGCAATAAGACAGGAAGAATTAGAGGAAGAGCACTACCCATGTACAACCAGTTTTCTATTGCAACTGTCAGCCTCTATATGTTAAGACCTTTGCGCCGGAAAACAGAGCGTACATACGAATGCCGGGTATGTTATATGGTCCCTTCTTAAATCAGTAATTAGTTGAACAAATCCACCGCTATCTAACATTATGTGTAGAATGAATTTTTTTTTCTAGCAACAAGGTTAACTTTGTCTTCCTAATTACTGTTAGCAGAAGGCTTCACTCGTGAATGTGGTGTGTGTGTGTGTGTGTGTGTGAGTGTGTGAAAGTGTGAGAGTGTGAGTGTGTGTGTGTATGTGAGTGAGTGTGTGAGTGTGTTTGTGAGTGAGTGTGTGTGTGTGTGCGTGTGTGCGTGTGTGTGCGAGCGTGTATTTATTTTAGTGGTAACACATCTATTACCAAAGACAACCGGGAAACACAAGATAAAAACACGAAACCACGTGACTTGGCTCTAACCTGGTAACAATAAGACGAGAAAAGAGAAAGAAAGAAGAAACCGGCTTGTCATACTTTCTAATTTTTAGATATGCTAATTCAAATTTCTTGCGCATTCGAATTGAGTGTCATACCACCTTGAATCTAAGAAAACACAAACAGAGCCATCAAGAACCAAAGTTTGGGCAACCAAGTTCTGGAACAAAACTACATTCAAGAAGTGGCGAACAACCAAACCATTTCTCTGGTCTTCACTGCAGGTAAATGCTAAGAAACGGAAGAACAGACAGCCAGAAAGATATCATCAGTGTTGCCACTTTTCTTTGAAAAAAAAAAAACATCCAAAAAGGAGTCCAAAATTATCTAAAAACATCTAAATTTGCTTGGAAAACATCTAGTAAAAACATCCAAATGGAAAGAGTCACAAATTACATAGCTATTGATATGACTTACCCTAAAGAATCATGTCCTCATCTTTACTGAAGTCTGCCTCACAAGATCCACAGGATAAACTTAGCTTGGATGATGAAGTTGAAGCTTCAGATCCAAAATGACTGGTATGCTGTTTCAATTTCTTTTAATACTTAATCAGGGAGCTAATAAGTGGAAAAGCCTTTTCCTACTCTTATAAGGCCGAATTTTATTGTCAAGATAGTCTTTAAAAGGTCAAATTTCATCCTGTGTCTTCGGTTAGATTTGATAAATTCACTCTAAATGAAAAACATCTAAAAAATATCTACCATCTAAACGTCAAAAACACCATCTAACTGCAAGGAAAAACATCTAAATCAGGATGTAAAACATCCAAAGTGGCAACACTGGATATCATGTGTGTGAAACAAATTACACACACAAGAGAGGAAAAGAGGAAAAAAAAAGGGGGGGGGGGGGGGTTTGTGGGGTTATAACTGGTGCGATAACTAGGCAGGCTTATGTAGGAACATAAAACGTTAGATGTCCACAGGATGATTAGACTGTTTGCAACCAGGAGTTTTGATAGAAAGTAAACATGGCGGAGGATTACATTGTGTCTCTCATGCTTTGTAGATATAATACAACTGGACTGTGGAGGGAATGAATGAATCAAGAATTGACATCAGTGCACTTGAGACATGTTCACATGTGCTCAGTTACCCTCTTCAGTAGCCAGTGAAGAGTTGACATGCTTGTAGTGCCAGTTACCACCTCATGAAATATCTGCCTCTGGTTCTTCATCAGTGTTGAGAATCTTCTAGAACCTCTACTTCACTATATGCAGCTGAATTAGCCTTTCAATGCATAAATACTCGGCCTGTTTATTGCACTTTTTGTATGATCCAGCAGAGACTTTACGACACCTGTTTTATCATAAAGCACAGAGAAGCGGCGCAGCTAATCTATCAGCCTGTTCGCTACCTCTCACACACTAATATCCTAGATAGAAAATGTGTAACAGGCTCCTGATCGGAGTCTTATCATGAGATGCAAACCATTGTGCACAAACCAAACTGGTTGCAATTTTCCGAAGCGCGATCTGTGACTCCTTTACGATTACAAGATTTGGCGCTGTGCTGCTCTTAAGCTTTCAGAGAACCTCACTACTGCTTTTATCCCAATTCTCATACTGGATGTAGCCACGTCCAATATAGGAACCACAATTCTGCATAAAAAAAAGTCACATATATAAAATTAATGTGCACGCAAAATTCAAATTTTGGAACAGGAAGTCCACAAGTGGACTGACAAGAGAACTTACCAAAAGTGAACGCTAAGAAAAGTAAGAAAACGAAGTTACTGAAACGTTTTTATATTTATTTAGAAAAAAAAAATCTTTCTATGAAGTTCCATTTCATCGTATATAAAACTATATCTCGGCAGTTTTGCTGAAATCTGAGGCCTTAGTTACTTTAAGCCCATTGAATACTATATACCTTTGAGGCATGACCAGGTGAAAGAAAAGATAGAGCCTACAGATTGGTTGTATCTGTAGTTGTTAGTGGAGGAAGAGGTATGGACAGGGCAGACATAAAAGAAGCATGGATAGGGCAGACATACAAAAAGTATGGCCAGGGCAGACATACAAGAAGTATGAACAGTCAGACATACAAGAAGTATGGACAGTCAGACATACACGAAGTATGGACAGGGCAGACATACAAGAAATATGGACAGTCAGACATACAAGAAGTATGGACAGTCAGACATACAAGAAGTATGGACAGGGAAGACATACAAGAAGTATGGACAGTCAGAGATACAAGAATCTGGACAGTCAGACATACAAGAAGTATGGACAGGGCAGACATACAAGAAGTATGGACAGGGCAGACAAACAAGAAGTATGGACAGGGCAGATATACAAGAAGTATGGACAGTCAGACATACAAGAATCTGGACAGTCAGACATACAAGAAGTATGGACAGGGCCGACATACAAGAAGTATGGACAATCAGACATACAAGAAGTATGGACAGGGCAGACATACAAGAAGTATGGACAGGGCAGACATACAAGAAGCATGGACAGGGCAGACATACAAGAAGTATGGACATTCAGACATACAAGAAGTATGGACAGTCAGCCATACAAGAAGTATGGACAGTCAGCCATACAAGAAGTATGGACAGTCAGATATGCAAGAAGTATTGACAGGGCAGATATACAAGAAGTATGGACAGTCAGATATACAAGAAGTATTGACAGGGCAGACATACAATAATATGGACAGTCAGATATACACAAAGTATGGACAGGGCAGATATACAAGAAGTATTGACAGGGCAGACGTACAAGAAGTATGGACAGGGCAGACATACAAGAAGTATGGACAGTCAGACATACAAGAAGTATGGACAGTCAGACATACAAGAAGTATGGAAGGTCAGACATACAAGAAGTATGGACAGTCAGACATACAAGAAGTATGGACAGGGCAGATATACAAGAAGTATGGACAGGGAAGATATACAAGAAGTATGGACAGGGCAGACATACAAGAAGTATGGACAGGGCAGATATACAAGAAGTATGGACAGGGAAGACATACAAGAAGTATGGACAGGGCAGACATACAAGAAGTATGGACAGGGACAGACAGGACAACATAGAAGTATGGACAGGGCAGATATACAAGAAGTAGACATACATAAGAAGTATGGACAGTCAGACATACAAGAAGTATGGACAGGGCAGATATACAAGAAGTATGGACAGTCAGACATACAAGAAGTATGGACAGTCAGACATACAAGAAGTATGGACAGTCAGACATACAAGAAGTATGGACAGGGCAGACATACAAGAAGTATGGACAGTCAGATATACAAGAAGTATGGACAGTCAGACATACAAGAAGTATGGACAGGGCAGTCATACAAGAAGTATGGACAGGGCAGTCATACAAGAAGTATGGACAGGGCAGTCATACAAGAAGTATGGACAGTGCAGACATACAAGAAATATGGACAGGGCAGACATACAAGAAGTATGCACAGTCAGACATAAAAGAAGTATGGACAGTCAGACATACAAGAAGTATGGACAGAGCAGACATACAAGAAGTATGGACAGTCAGACATACAAGAAGTATGGACAGGGCAGTCATACAAGAAGTATGGACATTTTGATATACAGGAGTCAGCAACAATGAACCGGTTGCTGGAAATAGGTATTGAACGATAGAAAGCATGTGGAAACAGGTTGCAGGGTAAACAATGTAGGATATGACAGTCTAACCCCTACTAGATACGTTGAGAATAGAGACACTGAGATTGCTGCTGCTTTGGAAGACTAAGAACTAATGGGTCAGACCTTTGTGCTAGGATCTTCATATAGACAACAAGTAAAAACAAGGAACAAGGAACCTTTACGATTATTATAGCTTACCATTACAGGTCATTGTCACTTATCACTAACCTTTTTTCCCCTCAATATTCTGGCTTACCATTAAGCTCATAACCACTAACTCATCTTTTTTTTTTTTTTTTCAGATATAACCCCTCCAGATTTACAATCCCAAATCCTGGAAACCCCATTCAATCGTTTAGCCACACGGCACAGTTCACACACATATATATATGCCCTAGCCATGAAAAAGAGTTATACTGGGGCACCACAAACGGTTACATTGTAACCTCTAATCAAATGTAGTGGCTTTTTGGCTGAGAGTGCAAAGTTATACTGAGGCACCACAAACGATGACATGGTAATCTGTAGGCTGGTGTGGGTGGGCTACCGCAATTGTTTAACAAACACCCTTTTTTCCTTAGACTTTGCTTATGCTAATATATTTTAAAAGCTAAATGAGACATGTTAACAACATACGTATCTTTTACTTCTTTCTCCAGATTTGAAGCTGCGGAATGAATCAAAACCGATTTCTTGACATTCCATAGACACCGTCCATCGCACATGCCACAATAAGCATAATCAAAATGGGAAGTAACTTTATTTATTTCACAATTATCCCCCTTTTTCTTTCCATTACAAATGTGGAGAGCACAAATAAATTCAGTTGGATGAAATATGACCGCTTCGATGAAATAGATGCAATTTACAGATCTGTAACAGAGGAAAATTGTCGTGCTAAGAGTAAAGACCAGTTGACAATGAGAGCCGATGTTGTGTCTCAGCTTCCCGTGTATAACCAGCTACTGTCCAAAGTATGGTACAAAAACAGGACTTCGTTAATTCACATTCATAATATGGCTTTGAACAGGGCGTTTTTCTACAGGTATTGTAAATGTTTCTTTGTTTATTGGTTTGTCAGTTTGTTTGTTCACTGTCTGTCTTCAATGTATGTAAGCTAGAGTGTAATGTTTACATAATACTTTCAAGTTACAGCGGTTTAATGTTATGGTCTTTTCTGGCTAGAATTAATTTTTCAGTGTTCACATGTGTTTTATAGTTTGAACTAACGCAGGAATTTCTCTCTGCAATACTTCAGTTAAGTGATTTTTTTCATGAAGGAAGCATTTTTTTTAAAAAACTAGGGCTGGGGGGGGGGGGGGGGGGACGAGGAATGTTTCGGGAATTATAGGGTGTCGGTGTGTTGTTGACCTCATCACTCATCAAATCCATGTTGCTAGCACCCCTCCGTCATTCCAGACGATAGTGTTATATTGTGCTTATTATTGTTTCCCGACCAGTTAAGGTTGGACTTACATTTCCGCCTATCCACAGCCAAAAGCCTGGACAATATTTTAGAGACCATGTGTTGTTCATGCACCATGATCCCCTGTCAGTCTGCCTTGTTCGCTCAAAAGGCAAGGTAACACCAGAATGTTTGGAACTAAGCACTGTGCAGAAGACAGATAGTATTGGCTTCTGTTACACTGTAGCGTAGTGATATCTGACTCAAACCTAACAGCATCAACTCTAAACCTGCCTTTGAAAAGATAGGTCCACGCCCCATGCCCCAAGCCCAAATGGTGTAAACGGTTCCTTTTTTTTGGTTTTGTTTTGTCTTTTAAATCTGCTTTGCCGTCTGTTTTTCGCGTCCCTCTACGCTGTTGTCTGTATATCTAATGTGGAGCTGTCTGCCGGTGTGTTCAACTGTCTAACTACTTGTCTGCTTCTATGTATGTCTTATGAACTTGTGAGGACTAGATTATCTATCAGACTGACTGTCGGCATGTATGCCTCATTGCCCTAACACTAACACAAACACACACACACACACACACACACACGTGCTCTCTCTCTCTCACACACACACAGGAACATACAAATACACACATTCCTGAAAATATATTTCTATCACTTCTGACACAGATGATCCTCAATGCCATGATGTGAGACTGTTCAGAATCTTCTCACGGTCTCTCTATCTATCTCTCTCTCTCTCTCTCTCTTTGTGTGTGTCTCTGTCTCTCTCTGTGTCTCTGTCTCTCTCTCTCTCTCTCTCTCTCTCTCTCTCTCTCTCTCTCTCTCTCTCTCTCTCTGTCCTTCTCCTTTCCAGCTTTCCCCCTATAACGATGTACTGACGTTTTCTCAATCTCATCAAAGAACGTAGACTCTCACCTTCTACTGAGAATAATCCGTTCTCTTGGCAAGTCATTTATTTCCACAAGATATCATCTTCACTCTTGTTATCTGTCACCTAGTCCTTATGATTTTACTGATTTAGGGAGATGTAGCATCTACGAGTATGATCGGTGTGCTATGATGTCGTTTCCTAAATCAGTTAAATCATTCGTATTACGACTAGAGAACCAGAGACTTGAAAAGTCTCCTTCACTCAGATGATGTCTTAAACTGTGTAACTTGTAAATCATCATCATCATGTGCCCTGCCAACTGGCGTAGGCGTTCATACGTCCCCACAGATCACGATCCCTGGTTGCCTGGAACAGCTCTTTTGATGATATCCCTCCATGCCATCGTTTCAGCCCATCCTAAATCATCTCCCATGGTCTGCCTCTACCCCCTTTTCCCACTGATCTTTTCAGTTGTCATGATTTTCTCTAATGTCTCTCTTCTCATTATATGACCAAAGAACAGTGTTTGTCTCCTTAATGTTGTATATAGCGATCTACTTTCATTAGCTTCTTTCAAGCAGTCATTGTTAGTTACTCTGGCCGTAACTTGTAAACATGTATAATAAATAACGATATTGCCTACAGCTACGTACTACAAAAGATGAACACATCAGAAACATTCAGCATACAGCCCAACTGGGTGTACTTCTACTTGGGCGCCTCTGCAGACGTCAATGCAAACCCCAACACTTTGAATGGAAGCGCTGTCTTTTTTGACACCGATTGCCATTATCCAAACTGGTAAGTTGGTCGACCATTAGTTAGCTAAAACAACAGTCACACTATCCAAAACAAGTAAGTTGTTCGACAAAAAGCAGCTAGTACAACATTCATTATACAAATTGGTAAGGTTTCAACTAGGAGTCAACTAGAACAGCAGTCTCATTATCCAAGCTGTAAGTTATTCGACTTCAAGCTGCTAGAACAACAGTCTCATCCAAACGGGTAGCTTTTTCAGCTAATAATCAGCTAGAATAACAGTCTCATCCAAACCGGTAAATGTTTTTGAGCTAGTAATCAGCTAGAACAACAGTCTTATCCAAACTGGTAACTTTTTCAGCTAGTAATCAGCTTGAACAATAGTCTCATCCAAACTGGTAGCTTTTCAGCTAGTAATCAGCTAGAACAATAGTCTCATACAAACGGGTAGCTTTTCAGCTAGTAATCAGCTAGAACAATAGTCTCATCCAAACTGGTAGCTTTTCAGCTAGTAATCAGCTAGAACAATAGTCTCATTATCCAAACTGTAAGTTATTGTTTTTCCATTCGTGACGATTAGTACACAGGTTTATGACGCGTCCTGTCAACCAAGTTTTGAATCTATGTCTTTCCTGGCTTGTCTTATGTGTCCTCTTCCATTGTACCAAACACTGGAATATGTTCTTCGGTGTAATTTTGTTTTTATGATATGTAATGTTATGACGACCAGCAAGGAGATCGAAATTAGAATTTTGAGAGCAAGCATCTTCCCTGTGGCTACATACAGATGTAAGTCGTGGACTATCTCTCAGCACTTAAAAAAGAGAATAGGGGCTTTTGAGCTGAAATGCTATAGAAGGATTCTCAGAATATCTTGGACAAAGAAGAGAAGAAAAACTGACATCTTATATGATCTGAACATCAAGCAAGAGTGGCTAATAAACAGCATCCTGTCTCGGAAGCTGAAATATTTTAATCATATCAAACGCCACGACAGATTGGGAAAAAATTAGAGCAGAAGGCATGGTACCAGGAAGGAGGGGCAGGGGCCGACCGACCCGAAGATGGGCACAGGATATAAGTTACTCCTTGAGTATGAAAGTACATGAGGCGGGAGAACTGGCGAGAGACAGAGTTTCTTTTAGGCAAACTGTGATGAGAGCGACGTTCTGCAAAGGACCTGCTTCATGACGATGATGATGAATGTTATGACGTATGACTTTACTGCACACTTGGCATTCTCATGCGGGATCAGTCCTCCGATACAGCGTACTTATTACCTTAGTCATCCCCTTGTGAGATGCAATTTTTCGTTATTTTGAAGCCTTACTCTAGCTTTTGCCAGGGGCCGCAATATAGCCCGGCCAATATTATGGCCTAATGGTTGAACGCAATTTCTGGGACCTCTCCTCGGGTGATCCTCATCCACATAGTGGCAATTTTTGTCATCGGGTGTTTATAGCTTGTGTGATGTCCTGGTGGGGTAAAAGTACTTCTACTACGATACAGCATTCAATAAAATAAACCTCTACCCATGATTCCCATAAAGAGCTGGTCATAATTTCTCCTCTGGGCCTTGAAAGCCGCAATTTTGTTGTTGTTGAAACAAACTTTAGAGTTCAGAGGTTAGAGAACTGATATTTGTTAGAAAAAAACAGACGCTAATTTGAATTAAGGGTGCATTAAAGAGACACAGTGAAACGCTAGAATCCAGATAAAAGGGTAACGAATATCAGAACGTGTCAGACTTTCGATCTCGTTTCTTCATTTTTATAGTTTTCACAAGATAACAACCTACAGAATTTCAGAGTGTGAGACACAATTCTACAGACTTTGTTGCCTTTTTCGGTAATGCAATGATTATGTAACGAGTGTCCATGATGTATTTGCCTGAATATAGACACAAACACCTTTAAAAAAACCCAGGAAGAAACAGGGTAAAGGGTGATCTCTCTCTCTCTCTCTCTCTCTCTCTCTCTCTATATATCCTCTATATATATATATATATATATATATATATATATATATATATATATATATATATATATAGATGTACATACACACAGGCGGCGTCCGTGGCTTAGACGTTGCGAGTCCATCTAGTACCGCGATCAAAAGCCACTGCTGGCTGCGTGGATTTTTATCGTGGTATGGGAAGTCGCAGGTCGACCCAGCATATAATGGGTACCAGGATGTATGTCCTGGGGAAGTAAAAAGGGCCAGCGTAATACCGACCATACTACCCACCTTGCGCCGATTGGTCTGTAAAACAAATAGGTGCTCCCGATGCGCTTAAAAAAGGATCTTCACTTGTATCCACCCACACACACACACACACGCACACACACACACACACAAACACACACACAGTTTTTAAGAGCAAGGGGTTGAGACTGACTAATTATGTGCTGTGCAGGTAAGTATAGGCTGTCATGTTTCGCCATCTCTCACGATCACCAGAATTACGGATTAGGTCAATGTTTTTTGGCCAGGCTATTTAAGTACTTATTTCTTTGCCTTCTTCTGGCTCTGGTTTCATCAATCTTGTCAGTTGCTAAGAAGTTCTCGAGTCTGTTCCTTCTAATAATATTTAGTGAATGTCTAGACCTAAATATTACAATAAGTTTTATTTTTACTTTGATTTGTTTACACCGACAGATTTGTAAAGAGTTCTCATTATTACCTTAGAAAGGGTGCAGATGTGACACAGGTAGCATGAAGCTAGCCAAAATATTTGGAGGTACATTTGGAAGGATCTTAAAATACAGAATAGGAAAGAGAGGACCAATAAAAAAGATGAATGAGGTGGGTGGGGGGGGGGGGGGGGGGGGGGTGATATCTTTAGCATTGAACCTGAATGATTTGAAAAGACTGAATAAAAAGAAGATGAAGGCAGAAGACGAAGAAAGAAGAAGAAGAAGAAGAAGAAGAAGAAGAAAGAAGAAGAAAGAAGAAGAAGAAGAAGAAGAAGAAGAAGAGGAAAAGAAAGAAGAAGAAGAAGAAGAAGAAAGAAGAAGAAGAAGAAGAAAGAAGAAGAAGAAGAAGAAAGAATAAAGAAGAAGAAGAAGAAGAAGAAGAAGAATGAAGAAGAGAAGAAGAAGAAAGAAGAAGAAGAAGAAGAAGAAGAAGAAGAAGAAATGAACAAGAAGACAGAAGAAGAAAGAAGAAGAAGAAGAGAAGAAGAAGAAGAAGAAGAGAAGAAGAAAGAAGAAGAAGAAGAAGCAGAAGAAGAAGAAGAAGAAGAAGAAGAAGAAGAAGAGAAGAAAGAAGAAGAAGAAGAAAAGAAGAAGAAGAAGAAGAAGAAGAAGACAGAAGAAGAAAAGAAGAAAAGAAGAAGAAGAAGAAGAGAAGAAGAAGAAGAAGAAGAAGAGAGAAGAAGAAAGAAGAAGAGAAGAAGCAGAAGAAGAATAAGAAGAAGAAGAAAGAAAGAAGAAGAAAGAAGAAGAAGAGAAGAAGAAGAAGAAGAAGAAGAAGAAGAGAAGAAGAAAGAGAAGAAGAAGAAGAAGAAGAGAAGAAGAAGAAGAAGAAGAAGAGAGAAGAAGAAGAAGAAGAAGAAGAGAAGAAGAAGAAAGAAGAAAGAGAAGAAGAAGAGAGAAGAAGAAGAAGAGAAAAGAAGAAGAAGAAGAAGAGAAGAAGAAGAAAGAAGAGAAGAGAAGAAGAGAGGAAGAAAGAAGAAGAAGATGAAGAGAGAAGAAGAGAAGAAGAAAAAGAAAGAAGAAGAAGAAGAAGAAGAAGAAGAAGGAAGAACAAGAGAAAGAAGAAGAAAGAAGAAGAAGAAGAAGAGAAGAAGAAGAAGAAGAAGAAGAAGAGAAGAAGAAGAAGAAAGAAGGAAGAAGAAGAAAGAAAGAAAAGAAAGAAGACGAAGAAGAAGAAGAAAGAAGAAGAAGAAGAAGAAGAAGAGAAGAAAAAGAAGAAGAGAAGAAGAAAGAGAAGAAGAAGAAGAAGAAGAAAGAAGAAGAAGAAGAGAAGAAGAAAGAAGAAGAAGAAGAAGAAGAAGAAGGAAGAAGAAAGAGAAGACGCAAGATCCTAAAGTAAAGAAGAAGGAAGAAGACTAGAAGAAGAAGAAGAAGAAGAAGAAGAAGAAGAGAAAGAGAAGTAGAAGAAGAGAAGAAGCAGAAGAAGAAGAAGAAAGAAAAGAAGAGAAGAAGATAGAAGAAAGAAGAAGAAGAAGAAAGAAGAAGAAGAAGAAGAAGAAGAAGAAGAAGAAAAGAAGAAGAAGAAGAAGGAGAAGAAGGAAGAAGAAGAAGAAGAAAGACGAAGAAAGAGAAGAAGAAAGAAGAAAGAAGAATAGAGAAGAAGAAAAGAGAAGTAAAGAAGAAGAAGAAGAAGAAGAAGAAGAAGAAGACGAACGAAGAAAGAGAAGAAGAAGATCCTAAAGAAGAGAAGAAGAAGAAAGAAGAAAAGAGAAGAAGAAGAAGAAGAAAGAAGGAAGAAGAAGGACTAAAGAAGAAGAAGAAGAAGAAGAAGAGAAAAGAGTGAAGGAAGAAGAAGAAGAAGAAGAAGAAAAAGAAGAGAAGAAGAAGAAGAAGAAGAAGAAAGAAGAAGAAGAAGAAGAAGAAGAAGAAAGAAGAGGAGAAGAAGGAAGAGGAAAGGAAGAAGAAGAAGAAGGAAGAAGAAGAATAAGAAGAAGAAGAAGAAGAAGAAGACGAAGAAGAAGAGAAGAAGAAGAAGAAGAGAAGAAGAAGTGAAGAGAAGAAGAAGAAGAAGAAGAAGAAGAAGAAGAGAAGAAGAAGAAGAAGACAAAAGAAAGAAGGAAAGAGAAGAAGAAAGAAGAAGAAGAAGAAGAAGAAGAAGAAGAAAAGAAGAAGGAAGACGAAGAACTAGAAGAAGAAGAAGAAGAAAGAAAGAAGAAGAAGACTAAGAAGAAGAAGACGAAGAAGAAGAGAAGAAGAGACAGAAAGAGAGAAGAAGAAGAAGTCCTCCTCCTAGAAGAAGAAGAGAGAAGAAGAAGAAGAAGAAGAAGAAGAAGAAGAAGACCTCCTACATCCTCCCTCCTCCGCCTCCTCCAGAAGAAGAAGAAAAACTCCGAAGAAGAAGAAGAAGAAGAAGCAAGAAGAAGATCCTAAGACAGAAGAAGAAGAAGAAGAAGAAGAAGAGGAAGAAGAAGAAGATAGAAAGAGAGGAAGAAGAAGAATGAAGACAGAAGAACGAAGAAGAAGAAGAAGAAGGAAGACGAAGAAGAAAAGAAGAAGAAAGAAGAAGAAAGAAGGAAGAAGAAGAAGAAAGAAGAAGAAGAAGAAGAAGAAGAAGGAAGAAGAGAGAAGAAGAAGAAGAAGAAGAATGAAGAGAAGAAACTCCCTAAGAAGAAGAAGAAGAAGAAGAGTGCCTCACTCCTCCTCCCCCTCCCCTCTCTCCTCCTCCTACCTCCGTCCTCCTCCGCCTTCTCCTCCCTCCTCCCCTCCTCCTCCCCTTTCTCCCCCTCCTCCTCCTTCTCCTCCTCCTCCTAAGAAGAAGAAGAATGAAGAAAGAAGAAGACCTCCTCTTCCTCCTCCTCTCTCCTCCCTCCTCCGACCTCTCCTCCCTCCTCACTCCTCCTCCTCCTCCTCCTCCTCCTCCTCCTCCCTCCTCCTCCTCCTCTTCCTCCGCCTCACTCCTCCTCCTCCATGAACAAGAGCCTCCTCCCTCCTCCTCCTCCGTATACCCTCCTCTCCTCCTCTTCCTCCTCATCTCCTCCCCCTCCTCCTTCCTCCTCCTCCTCATCCATCCTCTCCTCCTCCTCCTCCTCTCCCCACTGCCCTCTTCCCCTCCCCCCCCTCCCCCTCCTCCCTAGCCCCTCTTCCTCTATAATCCCCCCCCTCCGCCCTCCCTCTCCCCCCATCCCCTCCTCCTCCGTGGTACTCCCCCAAATTAAAGCCCCCGCTTAGCCTCCCCCTGAACCTCCTTCTCCCCTCTGTACCCCCTCCACCCCTCCTCCCCCTCCCCCCTCCCCCCCCCCCCCCCCCCCCCCAATAAGATATCGAGCATTTTTTAAAGTAAAATATCCTCCATATCTAGTCTAATTTCGGGAGTGCTCACGCCCCTGATCTGTGTTCTTTGTCTGTTGCTTTACAGATTCCGTAGTTCTGTGTGTGTTGTTGAGGTAATCGTTTATGTAATACAGGTATACCACCGTACCCTTCAACAAGACCTTAGCTTTGTTTGGCCCTAAGGCCTACAGATGGGATGACTATCGGGATCAGGACAACTGGCTCCGGGAACCCACTAGGCAGGTTGTGAGAACCGTTGACTTTGGAGCCGGGCACGGCATGAACTACACACATCCGGCGTTTAAAATGAATCCATGGTAATGTGTTTTTTTTTATGTCTGTATATAAAGTCTGATTTACGCCTGGTGTTTCTTTGTCTGAGGTCTGTCTATTTTATGTCTGACTGAGGTCAGTATTCTGATAACGATCTCTCTCTCTCTCTCTCTCTCTCTCTCTCTCTCTCCTCTCTCTCTCTCTCTCTCTCTCTCTCGGTCTCTCTCTCCCCCCCCTCACAGAAAGAAACACACACGCACTCTTTCTCTTTCTCATCTTTCCTTCACTCGCTCTCTTTCTCTCTCTCGCTTTCTCACGCACACATACACACACACACACACACACACTCTCTCTCTCTCGGATCGTAGATAAGCTTTCAGTTTGTTTTACTTGATAATAAAATAATGAATAGTTTTTTATGAACGCGACATATTTTACAGATAAAACACAACTGCTGTCTGAGAGAGGAGTGTCCAAAAGGGCAGAGTGTGCAAACGGCTTCGGTGGCCTGTTAGGCACCTTTTAATAATAGTTTCTTTCGTTCGTTCCTTTGTTGTGCTACGTTTACTCTTTCATACTTTTTCTCCCCGCTCGCGCGCGCTCTCTCTGTCTTATTATCTCTTACATCCTCTCTAACAACTTTAAGTTCTACACAGTCTCTCCTCCTCCCCCCCCCATCTCTATCTCTCTCTTTCTTTCTCTCTCTCTCTCTCTCTCTCTCTCTCTCTCTATCTCTATCTCTCTTATACACACATACAAATCCACTCACGCAAAAAATATTGTTAAAAGATGAACACAAAGATACACAAACGAATATTAGATTGTTTAGCCAAAGAGAAAGAAGATATAACATCCGAGGATTGGGTGATTTAAGGGGGCTACTGAAAAATGATTTACTTACATAGGCTGTGCTAGGCGAAAGGTATAGATAACACAGCCTGTCTATAAACCACAACACAACATGCCAATTTCCCTTATAAGAAGAAGGAACTGTACACTAAAATGGTCTTCCTAATTATTTTCTTGGAGTTCAACTCCGGGGAACAGTTCTGCATGCTCATCCACTTCTGGACACTGGGTGTCTCCGTGGTCAAGTGGTCAAGTGGTTTGCAACGTCTGCGCCCTTTAGTTCTCCAGCGCAATTTTCAACGGCAGGTGGCTCGCCGTTCTGCCGAGAGAGACCGAGTTATATGGGATACAAACCCGGCGCAATGAAGTCGATCCTCTCGACTTTAACCCTTTAACCACTTCTGGACTTTAGATATCAATTAGTCTAGATATAACAGCATAGGTGAAAAGGAGAACAGCATAACTAGAATGTCTTTACACTGGAACTCACAGGGGCATAGGAATAAAGGAAGGCCAAAAAAATGGCGAAGAGAGTTGGAGAATGAAGTTAGAAAGATAGGGAGGACATGGGGCTAGCTCCATGCAATGGCGAAGGATAGAACGACTTGGTGTGAGTTGGTTGAGGGCCTATGCTCCATTGGGGGATAGAAAGGCAGAAGAAGAGACTTCTGGACTTTGGCCTAGTTCTGAACCTGTCTTTTGCCTACACATGCGTTTTACAGATCTAACTTATTTGCATATAGACTGTTCCGCATCTGAAGGACGTCGAAGGACACACCTCTAAATGGTCACATCTTTCGACATGCTTGATAAGGGGCAGTGGGTTTATTGACCTCACACAGCTTCCCCCCCCCCCACCCCACCCCAATTACACACATAGTATAGTATGGTGATCTTTTTTCTCTTCTTCAGCATTCCGAGCCCTTGAGGTTTATCGCTGCAGATATCACCCGCCTCCATTGATCTCTCTGGTTGGCCCTCTCTTTCCAGTATGGTGAAAATAAAACAAAAATTTTTGTAAAGCGGCGGGTGAGGGGTAGGAAATGGGGTTGGGGGGAGGGTCAGACAAAGTCAGTATGACCCACTAAAAACTTTTTGAAATCAAAACTATGACATATCGAAGAGATCATATTTTCACTAATTTATTCAGAAATAATGCAGTATATGCATTACTGATATAATAGGGTGCAAAAGTGAACGCTGTTTGAATATGATAATAATCAGGGTATTTCATGATCACACTATTCTGATATAACACTTTCAGGGGTCAGAGAACTCGACATGTTTGTGCAACATTGGTTATGTTTTGAGTGTGTTGTGTTGATATTGTGTTTATTAATCACTTAACTTTGGTTAAGGTTATAGGGTATTGTCCTTCAAGCACTATCTAAAAATGCAAATGAGGTCATACTTTTATTATTTAAAAAAAAAATATTAGACATTTGTTTTGACTTAAAGATCTAGGCTGTTCAAAGGTTTAGACGTTTTGGTTTTGTTACTATTATCATTGACAGAAAGCCAGGTCGTTAAATCGTTATGACCCAGAGGGTAAGTGTGTAGGTTAAGTTAGTCACATCTCTATTACAGGACGTTGCAAAAGCAACGTCAGTATATTTTTGTCTGTTTGTGATTTGACTAAGCAATTTTGATAATCAGTAGTTTACAAGGGGGTCTGCTGCCAAATCGTCCACAGCTAAAATCTAACGTCAATGCTTTATTTATAAGTGACGATAAGAATTTAGGTACTTGGTACATTCACAGGTTCTGGGGGAAGGAGGGGTGAGGAAGGCAGCGTGGTCTCGAGGCATGGTGTCGGCCTCGAGTGCTAGAGATCCCAGGTTCAGGCACCGGTGAAGGCTGACAATTTTTTAAGTGGATTTCTAGTAATTTCTCCTGGTCTCTGGGTAGTAAGATAGGACACCCGTGTGTATTGGTTGGACATCAAAAAGAGTAGCCTAACGACACTGCCAAGGCATTTTTTTGGACTTAAAATTCTACCCAAAATATTTCAGGATCTTTTCCGGTGCAACGAAGCCCGTGTTCTGCGCTGAGATTCTTCGGACTGAGGCTTGAGTTTGAAGTAGAACGGAGCACTTGTGTGTTACTGCCCTTGTGCCATGATGATGATCCGTTGTTGAAACCTTAAACCTAGGTTGTGGGCAGTAACGTGAACACAAGTGATATGCTCATTTTTGGCCAAATCAAGCGTTATTTAGGGCTCTACAAGCAAAATACGGATTCCGCTGTGGTGTAGAGGCAATTATCTCGCCTGCGGATCTGATGGTAAAGGGTTTAGGTACTGAGGAAACCTGGCTTTTTTTAAGCAGTCTTAGCCGTCGAGTCGATCAAGACATAAATAGGGGTACCAGGTAAAATCCTGGGAAGTAAAGGCGACAGAGATAATTTTGACCACATCACACAAAATGCAAAACATTAACACACAAATAAAGTACATCGTACATTTAGTCAGAGAGGGAGAGAAAGAGAGAGAGAGAGAGAGAGAGAAAGAGAGAAAGAGAGAGAGAGGAAAAAGGGAGTGTCAGAGACAGGCAGTGAAGAGGCAGAGAGAGTATTATGGACTCAGAGAGACTGACAGAGAGGGATAGAGATAGAGCATAAAAGGCCGACAGTGATAGGGCAGAGAGAGTATTATCATTTCAGAGAGAGATAGAAAGTGGGATAGAGAGCGGAGGAGACAGGCAGTGAAGGGACATAGAGAGTATTTTGATTTCAGAGACAGACAGACAGACAGACAGACAGACAGACAGACAGACAGACAGACAGACAGACAGACAGACAGACAGACAGACAGACAGACAGACAGACAGACAGACAGACAGACAGACAGACAGACAGACAGACAGACAGACAGACAGACAGACAGACAGACAGACAGACAGATGATAGAAAGAGAGGGTCGGAGACAGGCAGTAAAGGGAAAGAGAGAATATGATGGATTTAGAGGGTGCGAGCTAAGAGAGTTAGAGAGGGAAAAAGTCGAAGCCATATGGAGAGAAAGAAAGAGAGAGAGAGAGAGAGAGAGATAAAGAAATAGATGAAGAAAGAGAGCAATTGAAATGAGAGAGGGAGAGATATTAAAAGATAAGCGAGACATTTTTTGCGCAAGAGACAGAAAGTAGACGTCACGAGGGAAAAAAAAAAACATTATGCAGACACATACTTGCTGAAGCATTATATGAATATGTATGTGTGTGTATATAAATATATACGTGTATATATATATATATATATTTGTAGTACTCTCGTTTGAAGAATAAATTACTGTCTACTCAAGACTTACATAGAGCCGCCGTGGTGTAGCGGCGAGATTTTCGCCTCTGCATTGGAAGGTTCTGGGTTTGGGTCCTAACAGAGCAGGACTTTTTTTTTCTTCTTTTTAAAAAATGACCTTGGCTCTCATTTCGACCGAGCCTTAAGTGGGTACCAGGTGCAGTCCTGGGAAGTAAAGGCGACCTGCGTGATTCTGACCACATCACCCACCAATACCAATGGTCTATGAAATATAGGCCTAACCTTGTATGCTCACTACTAGAGTCTTTTGTCATTATTTTTTTCAAGACCTACAGTTGTCCCTGCTCTAGAATTCTAGTTTTCTACAGGTATCAGAGTTGGCTTCCTGACCTGAAGGGAAACATGGATTCTCTAACGAAGTACACCTACCACATAGGCATAAAGGCATCCAATGTCACAGGTAAATTCTAGAATATAGTTTCAGTTACTCAACATGAAAAGTCACCTGGGCTAGGGTTGTGAAGGGTGCGCCCTACACGTTCACACATACACGAACG
>CAJHNH020001466.1:162181-166519 GCA_905116865.2 Candidula unifasciata
CTTCTCCTCCTCTTCTTCTTTCTCCTCTTCTTCTTCTTCTTCTCTCCTTCTTCTCTTCTCCTTCTTCTTCTCTTCTCCTCTTCTTCCTCCTCCTTTCTTCTTCTTCTTCTCTCCTCTCTTCCTCTCCTTCTCCTCCTCTCTCTCTCTCTCTTCTCTCCTTCTCCTCCTTCTCTCCTTCTCTTCTCCTCTTCTCTTCTTCTCTTCCTTCTTCTTCCTCTCTTCTCTCTCTCTCTTCTTCTCTCCTTCTTCTCTCTCTTCTCTCCTCCTCTTCTTCCTTTCTTCTCTCTTCTCCTCTCTCCCTCTTCCTCCTTCTTCCCTCCTCTTCTCTTCTTCTCTCTTCTCCTCCTTCTCCTCTCCCTCTTCTTCTTTCCTCCTCCTCTCCTCTCCTCTCTTCTTTCTCTCTCTTCCTTCTCCTCCTCTCTTCTCTCCTCTCCTCCTCTCTTCTCCTCCTCCTCCTCCTTCTTCCTCCTCCTCTTCCTCTTCTTCTCTCTTCTCTTCCCTCTCTCTTCCTCTCCTCTCCTTCTCCTCCTCCCTCTCCTCCTCCTCTTCTTCTCTTCTTCTTCTTCTTCTCTTCTCTTCCCCTCTTCCTCTTCTTCCTCCTCCTCCTCCTTCCTCTCTTCTTCTTCCTTCCTCTTCCTCCTCTCTCTTCTCTCTTCTTCTCCTCTTCTCCTTCCTCTCCTTCTCTCTCTCCTCTCTCTCCTCCTCCTTCTTCTCCTCCTCCTCCTCCTCCTCTTCCTTCTTCTCTCTCCTCTCTTCTTCTTCTCTCTCTTCCTCTCCTCTCTTTCTTCCTTCCTCTCCTCTCTCCTCCTCTCTCCCTCTCCTCTCTCTTCTTCTCTCCTTCTCCTCTTCTCCTCCTCTCCTCTTCTTCCCTCTTCTTCTCCTTCCCTCTTCCTCTCTCCTCTCTTCTCTCTCTCCTCCTCTTCTCCTTCTTCCTCTTCCTTCCTCCTCTCCTCCTTCTCTCTTCTCCTCCTCTTCCTCTTCCTCCTTCTCCTCTCCTCCTTCTCTCTCTCTTCTCTCCTCTCCTCTCCTCTCCTTCTTCCTCCTCCTCCTCCTTCTCTTCTTCTCTCCTCTTCTCCTCTCTCTTCCTCTCTTCCCTCCTTCTCCCTCTCCTTCTCTCTTCTCCTTCTCCTCTCTTCTTCTTCCTCCTCCTCTTCCTTCTTCTTCCTCCTCTCTCCTTCTCCTTCCTCTCTCCTTCTTCCTTCTCTTCTCCTCCTTCTTCTCCTTTCCTCCTCTCTCCTCCTCTCTCTCTCCTTCTTCTTCCTTCTTCTTCCTCCTCTCCTCCTTCTCTTCTTCTCCTCTCTTCTCTTCTTCTCCTCTCTCCTCTTCTCCTCTTCTCCTCCTCTCCTCCTCTCCTCTCCTTTCCTTCTTCTTCCTCCTCCTCTTCCTCCTCTCCTCCTCTTCCTCCTCCTCTCTCCTCCTCTTCTTCCTCTCCCTCCTCCTCCTCTTCCTTTCTCTTCTTCTTCTTCTTCTTCTTCCTCTCTCTCTCTCCTCCTCCTCCTCCTCTCTCCCTCTTCCTCCTCTTCTCTCTCCTCTCTCCTCTTTCTCCTCCTCCTCCTCCTCCTCCTCCTCTCTTCCTTTCTCTTCCTCCTCTCCTCTCCTTCTTTCTTCTTCTCTCTCTCTCTCTTCTTCTTCTTTCCTCCTCTTCCTCCTCTTTCTCCTCTCTTCTCTCTCTCCTTCTTTTCTTCCTCTCTCTCTCTCTTCTCTTCCTCCTCTCTCCTCTCTCCTCCTCCTCCTCCTTCTCCTCCCCCCCTCCTCTCTTCCTCTTCTTCTTCTCCTTCTCTTCTTCTCTTTCTCTCTCCTCCTCCTCTCTCCTCTCCTCTTCTTCTCCTCTCCTCCTCCTCTCCTCTCCTCTCTCTCTTCTCTCTTCTCTTCCTCCTCTCTCCTCCTCTTCTTCTTCTCTCTCCTCCTCTTCTCCTCTTCTCTCCTCTCTCTTCCTTCTCTCTTCTTCTCCTTCCTCTTCTCTCCTCTCCTTCTTCTCTCTCTCTCTTCTCTCTTCCTCCTCCTCTTCTCTCCCTCTTCTTCTTCCTTCTCTTCTCCTCCTCTTCCTCTTCTCCTCCTCCCTTCTCCTCCTTCTTCTTCTCTCTTCTTCTTCCTCTCTTCTTTCTCTCTCTCTCCTCCTTCTCCTCCTCCTTCTTCTTCTCTTCCTTCTCTCTTCTTCTCCTCCTCTTCTTCTCTTCCTCCTCCTTCTTCTTTCCTCCTTCTCCTTCCTCCTCCTTCCTCTTCTCTCCTCTCTCTCCTCTCCTCTCCTCCTCCTCTCTCTTCTTCTCTTCTCCTCTCCTCTTCTCTTCTCCTCTTCTTCTTTCTCTCTTTCTCTCCTCTCCTCTCCTCTCTCCTCCTCCTTCCTCTCTCCTTCTCTCTCTCCTTCTCTCCTCTTCTCCTCTCCTTCTCCCCCTCTCTTCTCCTCCTCTTCTCCTCTTCTCTCTTCTCTCTTCTCTCTCCTCCTCTTCTTCTCCTCTCCTTCCTTTCTTTTCCTCTTCTCTCTCTCTCTTCTTCTCTTCTCTTCCTCTTCTCTCTTCTTCTTCTTCTCTCTCTCTTCCTTCTCTCCTCTCTCTCTCCTCTTCTTTCTCCTCCTTCTTCTCTCCTCTTCTCTTCTCTCTCTTCTCTCCTCCTCCTCCTCCTCCTCTCCTTCTCTTCTCCTTCCCCTTTCTTCTCTCCTCTCCTCTCCTCCTCTCTCTCCTCCTTCTCTCTCCTCTTCTTCCTTCTCTCTTCTTCTCCTTCTTCTTCTCCTCCTCTTCTCCTCCTCTCTCCTCTTTCTCTCCTTCTTCCTTCTCCTCCTCTCTCTTCTCCTCTTCTTCCTCCTCCTCTTCTCCTCTCTCTCTTTCTTCCTCCTCCTCTCTTCCTCCTCCTTCTTCTCCTCTCTCTCTCCTCTCTTCCTTCTTCTCCTTCTTCTTCTTCTCTCTTCCTCTCTTCTCCTCTTCTCTTCCTCCTCTTCTCTCCTTCTTCTCCTCTTCTTCTTCTTCCTCCTCTTCTCTTCCTCCTTCTCTCCTCCTTCTTCTTCTTCTTCCTCTCTCTCTTCTCTCCTCTCCTCCTTCTCCTCCTCCTCTCCTCTCCTTCTCTCTCTCCTCTCTCCTCTTCTCCTCCTCCTCCTCTCCTCTCTCCTTCTCCTTCTTCTTCTTCTCCTTCTCTCTCCTCTCTTCTTCCTCCTTCTCTCCTCTCTCCTCTCTCCTTCTTCTTCTTCTCTCTCCTCCTTCTTCTTCTCCTTCTCTCTCCTCCTTCTTCTCTTCCTTCTCCTCTCTCTCTTCTTCTTCCTCTTCTCCTTCTTCTCTCTCTCTCTCTTCTCCTCCTCCTCCTTCTTCCTCCTCTTCCTTCTCCTCCTTTCTTCTTCTTCTTCTCCTCCTCCTCTTCTCTCTTCCTCTCTCCTTCTCCTCCTCCTCCTTCTCCTCTTCTCTCCTTCTCCTCCTCTTCCTTCTCCTTCTTCTCTTCTCTCCTCTCCTCCTCTTCTTCTTCCTCTTCTCCTCCTCCTCCTCTCTTCTTCTCTCCTCCTCTCTCCTCTCTTCTTCTTCCTCCTCTTCTCTCCTTCTCTCCTCTTCTTCCTCCTCCTCCTTCTCTCTTCTCCTCCTTTCCTCTTCTCCTCCTCCTCCTCTTTCTCCTCTTCTCCTCTCTCCTCCTCTCTTCTTCCTCTCCTCCTCTCTCTCTCTCTCTCCTTCTCCTCTTCTCCTCTTCCTCCTCCTTCTTCTCCTCTTCTCCTCTCCTCTTCTTCTTCCTCTCCTCCTCCTCTCTCTTCTCCTCCTCCGCCTCCTCTCCTTTCCTCTTCTTCTTCCTCTCCTCTCTTCTCTTCTTCTTCTCTTCCTCCTCCTCTCCTCCTCCTTCCTTCCTCCTCTTCCTCTTTCTTCTCTCTCCTCCTCTTCTCCTCCTCTCTCTCTTCCTTCTTCTTCTTTCTTCCTCCCTTCTTCTTCTCCTCCTCCTTCCTCTCTCTCTTCTTCTCTCTTCCTCCTCCTCCTTCTTCTTCTCCTCTTCTCTTCTCTCCTCCTCCTCTCCTCCTCCTCCTTCTTCTCCTTCTTTCTCCTTCCTTCTCTTCTTCTTCTCTCTTTCTTCTTCTCTTCCTTCTCTTCCTCCTCTCTTCTCCTCTCCTCTTCCTCCTTCTTCCTTCTCCTTTCCTCTCCTCCCTTCTTCTTCCTTCTTCTTCTTCTCTCCTTCTTCTTCCTCTTTTCCTCTTCTCCTTCTCCTCTCTCTTCTTCCTCTTCCTCCTCCTCCTCTTCTCCTCCTCCTCTTTCTTCTTCTTCTCTTCTCCTCCTTCTCCTCCCTCTCTTCCTTCTCCTCTTCCTCCCTCTTTTTCCCTCCTCCTCCTCTCTTTCTTCTTCTTCTCTCTTCCTTCGTCTTCTTCCTTCTTCGCCTCTC
>CAJHNH020001467.1:0-166451 GCA_905116865.2 Candidula unifasciata
CTTGTCAATCTGTCATCTCTACTCATTGTTGGTTATCACTTGTCTATCTGTCATCTATACTCATTGTTGGTTATCACTTGTCTATCTGTCATCTATACTCATTGTTGGTTATTACTTGTCTATTTTTCATCTATACCCATTGTTGGTTATCATTTGTATATCTGTCATCTATACTCATTGTTGGTTATCACTTGTCTAACTGTTATCGATACTCATCATTGCTTGCCACTTGTCTATTTGCCACCTATACTCATTGTTGGTTTTCACTTGTCTATTTGCCACCCTCACTCTTATTTGCGTGTTACTTGTCCACTTTCCACCTGTACTCATCTTCACTTGTCACCTACACTCATCTGCATTTGCCACCTGTATACTTGCCACCTATATTCATTGTTGTGTTGTCACCTGTCTATATGCCACCTACACTCATCTTCGCTTGTCACTTGTCTTTTTGCTACCTACTCTTCTTTATTACCTGTCTACTTGCTACGTATAGTCAACTTTGCGTATTACTTGTCTACTTGCCACCTGTCTGATTGCCACCTATCGTCATCTTCGCTTTCCCCTTGTCTACTTGCCACTTATACTCATCATCGCTTGTCACTTGTCCGCTTGCCACCTACTCATCTTTGTCTAAACGTCACTTACATCGAGCCATCATCCCCCTGTCCAAACCCAGATACCAGTGAGGTGCGCAAGACCGGTTTTGGGGTTTCATATCTTCTGAGGGAATTTAACCAGGTCAAATTTAGCTTAGCACATACAAATCCAGACTGAAATTATGTCTAGTTTGGTAATGTTCCATCCATCAGTTTTATGCATTGCGTTGTGAAGACTAACCCAAAGCCCGAAGGGAAGACCAATGCAAACAATTTCAACCACAGGGCTAAGTGCGTGTTTTATTGAGACAACACGCGACTTTAAAAGAGTTAAATGTGTACCTGAATCGTTTGAAATATGCTGCCTCTGTGATTCGGGAACGATTTTAAACGTCCCTAACACTCATACAGCAGTGGTTAAGTACCGGCATTACCACATTCACAGCGAAAACATTCTGGGAGTGCATTCTTGTATGAACACCGGGACCGACTTTCTGTAACACAAACATTCGATTAAGTAGACTTTTCGCATACGATAAGCGGACAGTGCGGACACCAGAACATTGTGTTGCATAAGTTTTTCCGTTGAAAATGCGGGTTTGAATGTTCCAGGGAACTGTAACGCATATTGATGTGTCGTCATGACTCTGCTACCAATTGTTGACACAGCAGTGACAGCCGGTCCAACGCAGGGCAGTGCTCTAATTGCTGCAACCGCCATGATTAGGCCTGACCAGGAACGATAACCAAACACCAGAAATAAGTGCAAGAATTGGCAAATATTTGCATTGTGCAAGCGGAGTTTTGAGCCCCAGAAAGCACTTAGTCCGATTTACAACCATTAACGTGCGACACTTTGGCTTTTATTCCACGTATTTTTGTTTCTATTCAAGACTGGAAGTATTTTATACCTGTTTATCAGCTTTATCTTTTTGATTGGCTAATTACTTGCATGTTATGTTATCGTCTCCCTCTTCCTCACTCTAGTTTTTCTTCTTGTTTTTCTTGTTCTTGTTCTTCGTCTTCTTCTCCTTCTTCTTCTTTTTCTTCTTCTTCTTCTTCTTCTTCTTCTTCTTCTTCTTCTTCTTCTTCTTCTTCTTCTTCTTCTTCTTCTTCTTCTTCTTCTTCTTCTTCATCAGCATCATCATCATCATCTTTTTCTTCTTCTTCTTCTTCTTCCTCTTCTTCTTTTCCTTCTTCTTCTTCCTCTTTCTTCTTCTTCTTCTTCTTCTTCTTCTTCTTCTTCTTCTTCTTCTTCTTCTTCTTCTTCTTCTTCTTCTTCTTCTTCTTCTTCTTCTTCTTTTGCTCTTCCTCCTCCTACTTGAACTCCTTCTTCATCTCTCTTTATCGCTTCAAGTATCGAGAGAGATACAAAGTTCTGCTTCCTGCTCTTATGGCCTCGACTATAGAGATATTGTGCTGTTACAGAGTCTCTTTGATATTATCTTTGCATCTTTTGTGGACTGTCCTGTGTTGTGCCTCCTCCTCCTCCTCTTTTGGTATATGCCATTAGTGACATGGCGCCACAAAGCATTTTCTCTACGTGTGCAGACCATTGAATTTGCTGTCTTTGTATGTAATTCAGAACTCGTTCTGTATCGACTTCTCTTATGACCTCCTTCCTGATTTTATCTCTTCTGGTTAATATGCTGTGAACGGTTAATTAATGTATGTATAATACTCGGTAGTGAGGAGTTTGAGACGAAGTATGAAAAGACTGCAATTGTCTAAAATTCGAAAACATCAAGCCAAGATCAAATCTGTTTCAACGGTCGACAGTAACGATGCATGGTTTTTATGAGTTACTAGTTGAAAATTGACAGCATAACATTTCCATAAACCCCCTCCCGCTATCCCTATCTTCAACAACAAGCGCAGTTTCAGGCCCGATGGTAGCAACAACAACGTGACTGTATGTTCTCTTCCCCCAAATTCTGAGTGTTGATCGTAGACAAGAACCACTGGTTACTCCTAGTTGCACCATTCTCTTCAGACCGTGATGATCTATTGTGTCTTTGAACTGTCTACTTCCTCCCAAAGGGTCCTTACAATATATACCAAGTTGTCATGCATCGATTTACCCCCAGGTGTTGCAGAACCAGCTAATCTACCTGAAGTAATATCCAATGGACAACAACTACTCAAGACATCTGGAGCGATGCTTGGTACTTTTCTCAACATACTCTGTGAGTCAATAACAATCACGACAGCTGGTTCTCAAGCTCTCAGAAGGATGATTTCACCACCTACATACTCAAACAGAGGTTGTCCAATCATATGTCAGGCTTTGTTACCGACACATAGTTGTATGAGATTATAAGTAGATATACGCATACACACCATAGGCGCGGGTCGGAACCTGTCTGTTCATTGTCAGGGATCATTGGCTAAGTTAATAAATAGTAACACTATATCCTACCATGCATGTTGTGAGATGTGGTTTGCGTAGAACTGGCCACATCATGTCACATAATATATAACTTTTGAATACTAAAGTAAAGTCTAGGTAACATGAATCCCGAATCCCAAAGTAGCAAAGAATCTAGAGTTACTGCTACAACATTCGTGATGACCGGCGACTAATAGATGTTTTATGAATAATGAATAATACATCCCAACTGATGTGACCAAGTTTTGTTCAAGCTAACCCAGTGTTCGTTTCAAGCAAAATTGTGTTAACCAGGTTTTAATGCACTTTATTTCTCAACAGATCAGCATTTCAACAGGCAGGAATTTCAGAATGGCATTGCATAGAAATTACGGAACTTCTGCATGGAAGTAATCTTTGAAACATCTAAAGCCTTGATGACCCTTGGAGGCTGCTGTAGGGAAGGACTTCACATGCCACCATTGCTGAGGTCAATTGTGGAAATAGTGGACCACCTAGTGAAGTAAATAAATTTTAGCTTTCTTGACATGGGCGAGGAGACAGATACTGTAAGTACTATGTATACACACTCTAACAATAAAATATTTAGACTTGATTTTATTATGGCTCCCAAAATAAGTAAAATCAATGAAGCGAAGCATGTCTTCCATAAGAAGAAGAAGAAGAAGAAGAGAGAAGAAGAAGAAGAAGAAGAAGAAGAAGAAGAAGAAGAAGAAAGAAGAAGAAGAAGAAGAAGAAGAAGAAAGAGAAAAGAAGAAGAGAAGAAGAAGAAGAGGGAAGAAGTTGAAGAAGAAGAAAGAAGAAGAAGAAGAAGAAGAAGAAGAAGAAGAAGAAGAGAAGAAGAAGAAGAAGAAGAAGAAGAAAAGAAGAAGAAGAAGAAGAAGAAGAAGAAGAAGAAGAAGAAGAAGAAGAGAAGAAGAAGGAAGAAGAAGAAGAAGAAGAAAGAAGAAGAAAGAAGAAGAAGAAGGAAGAAGAAGAAGAAGAATGAAGAAGAAGAAGAAGAAGAAGAAGAAGAAGAAGAAGAAGAAGAAGAAGAAGAAGAAGAAGAAGAAGAAGAAGAAGAAGAAGAAGAAGAAGAAGAAGAAGAAAGACGAAGAAGAATGAAAAAAAGAGGAAGAAGAAGAAGAGGAAGCAGAAGAATATGTAGATAAGCCATCTAGTGGCGCGAATATCTGTGTTGTGTTCCCTATGAGAAGTGACTTACGGCTTGCGAAAAAAAAAAAACTTTTTTTGTTGGTTTGTTTGCGTTCAGTGTCTGTAAACACCAGAAAATCCTGTTTGGTCGTAGAGTTATGGGCTTTGGTTATGCCCCAGGACCTGCGTTTTGCATGTGCATCCGTTTTACAAAATTGCAGCCTGCAGTCTCTTGTTTGCTTGCCTATCAGGCAGATGAACTCCTAGTTTGAAAGAATCGTTGATCTTATTTCTAAGATATCTGAGCCTTTGTCATACACATGGGAGATAGTCGAATAATAGGAGGGCAACAAAGAACCTGGATGGATAAAATCAAGAAATGGACAGGACTGAGTTATTATACACCTGTTCAGGCGGAAGACAGAGAAAGGTGATGTGTTTTGTGTGTTAGGGCTTCCATCGATACACTTCCACGACCCTAACAAGTTCGGGTTATGTTATATTATAGTAGTAAACCTTGCAAGTGGCCCACGTATCATTGCCATTATATCATTACTTTTTTTTTTTAATGATGTGGCTCTGACCACTGGCCAGTGACAATTGAAATTTTCAAAATGTTGGCGTCTGAGTAAATAAAGTTAAATAAGGTTTAAGGTTTAAACTTCTTCTTCTTCGTTCACCGGCTGTGAATTCCGGCGGAAGGTGCCGGTTAATCGTCCGCTTGGACTTTTGGCTTTTACCTGGACCTGAGTTTTGCGTGTACAACCGTTTTGCTGTTCCCTCCCTCGCGGGCAGATGTACTCCGACTTCGAGGGAAAAGGTTTAAACAACGGATCAACATCGTGGCTTAAGGGTAGTAACCAATAAGTGCTCCGTTCTACTTCTAACTCTAGTCTGAGTCTCAGAACAGTGCACGAACTCAGTAACACCGGCAAGGATCCTGAAAACTTTGGTTTGATTTTTGACTCCACAATTTTACATGGGCAGTGCTGTTAGGCTACTCCTTTTAATTTCCAACTGCCAAGGGATTTTTCACGTGCGCAACAATCCACAGGTATATAGTCCTACTAAAGACTTCACCCATGCTCTTGGAGTGGGCGGGTGGGTGCAAGAGGTTTTGTGGATGCCACATCTAATGTGAACAAAAAAGAGAGAGAGAAGGGGGGGGGGGGGGTGTACAAGATCCCAGACTTCAGCCAGCTCTGTTGAGCCATCTAAAAGCCATTATACAGGGGACAGGTTGTGGACGTGTGACACAAGTCTTGCATGAGGGTCCGTAACTCCAGTACAGACCAGACTAGTGCCCAAGGTGTTGTACGGTGAATTCCCCTTAGACACTGCACAACAAATTTAACTTCTCCCATTTGCCTGTTCTATTGATGTGCAATAGCACGACTGTCGATCCATAGGGGGTCGCGTTAGCGCAGTCGATAGGAGACCCGCTTTCAAATCTAGCTGCGACTCGCTGCATCCCACGGATGGTGTTCGAAACCGGGCGGTTTTCCGGGGTTCATACTGCCTCTAGGATATGGGTACCAGAGTTGACTCTGGGGTAAGTGGAGGAACGTCGCTGTAGCTACGGAGTTGCGTGCGGACGGCGACACAGGCGGATAGTTTCTTATCAGCTGTCTGTACTGGTGGCAGAGCACTTTTGTTTTATAACCGTGTGCAATGACGCTGGTTCACATCTCCCGACTTCAGCTTTTCCTTTACCTTTTGTCGATCCCTGGAGAAAACTTGGAGCCCCACCACGAACTTGTTCATAAGATAATAGTGGGTGCACTATAGTCATCCTTTATTGTAGAGACGGCGCAGAATTAAAATTTAAAGACACAGAAGGAAATATTTCCTCATCACCTTGGTGTTGGGTCCATCCAGCGTTTGTAAGCAGACTGTTGGTTTCTCGCCTATCATGTAGAAACATTCAGACTTCGAAAGAAACCCCCTTATTATTCGCGTTGTACGCACGAGATGCCTGTTAGTGAAGGCACGGGGTCCAACCCCCAACCATACTGAGGCTCAGAAACCCACACGGGAGGCTTCGTGTGTTTAAAACGAGAGCTTTATTACATAGTTAGGGAGAGCACGCAGCCCCCCCCCCCCCCCCCCCCCCACCACCACCGCCTCAGATTCCGTCACCCCGGCCTCCAATAAGAAACTATGGGGGTGACTGCAGTCAAGCTAATACAATGAATTCCAGAGAAATTTGACTAAATAAGACCTTGATAAAAACCGGCTACGTCAGTGGTCAGGGAGCTAACACCAACCTGTCAAAATGAACCAGCCCAAGTCTGTGTCAACACTTTTAATTGGCCGGACCATTGTGTTTGCCCCCTGACCCCTGCCCTGTTCCTTGCGACCCCCAACTGATCTAATTTCTGACTGCTAGATCAATACTGCTGGCTTCAGATAGAATCCGTTAATTATATGGGGCAGACTCAGGTTCGTTCTGAAGGCTTATAAGGAACGGAATATCCTTACGCAAACATTACATTCACAATCAATACAGTTTTCATTCTGTCCTTCCTTCGAGGATTTTGCTTCATCGAAGCAACGTGTTTGCGCGCCTGTCGTCTGCCAAACATTCTCAATATAAGTGAGCCTTCATTGGGGAAAAATTAAAAAGCAAATCACCTTGAGGCATTAGTGTAATCCCAACACTACAACATCTTAAGCTGGAATAGTTCAGAGACATTGGGAAAAAAATTTGATTATTTTCTAAATTCTTTCAATAGATGGAATTCACAAGCTTTCCTTCGCTGTTCAGAATTGGGTTTTAGAGGAAAATGAATAGCGTTCTTGCTGAATTGTTGCATAAAAGAACTGACTAGATTAAATGTAATTATTCTTATGTGATTTAATTTTTCGTTTCCGCGTTGACAGTTTTATAATGATTACTTGATCATATTGTTGGAAATGTCTGTCTGGCCATAAAGGTAACACACCAACTCGTGGAAGGTGTAGGCTTTGATTATGTGTGAGAAAGGCGATGCAGATCTTACAGCCTTCGTGTTCTTCTCCTACTCCAGCTCCTTTTTTTTTTTTTTTTTTTTTTTTTTGGTAATTTTTTTTTAAAATATCCTTAATCACCACACCATTACCACTACAATAACAACAGCAACAACAACATGTATCAAATTCTGATTCTTCTGCTCCTCTTCTCTGTTCTTCTTCTTCTTTTCTTCGTCTCATTCTACTATTACTACTACTACTACTACTACTACTACTACTACTACTACTACTACTACTACTACTACTACTACTACTACTACTACTACTACTACTGCTACTACTACTACTACTTCTACTACTACTACTACTACTACTACTACTACTACTACTACTACTACTACAACTACTGCTACTACTACTACTGCTGATGCTACTACTGCTGCTACTGCATTATCATCCTCCTCCTCCTCTTTTTCTTTTTCTTCTTCTCTGTCTTCTTCTTCTACTACTACAACTATTACAACTATTACTACTACTACTACTACTACTACTACTGCTGCTGCTGCTGCTGCTGTTACTACTACTACTACTTCTACTAATTCTGCTACTGCTACTACTGCATTTTCATCATCATCATCTTCTTCTTCTTCATCTTCTTCTTCATCTTCTTCTTCTTCTGCTTCTTCTTTTTTCTTCCTTATCCTCTTCTTCTATTCCGTTTGGCGTTGGTCATCACTTCTGCCTCGTGTATTGTTACTATAGTTTGATTTTTTTTAAACACACCCCCGGCATTATGCCTGTCTCTGAATTGGTCTTTCATGCCTCTGTTGTCATTCAATTAACTTGTTGCCATAATTTACTACAGTGTTACCTTTCATTATACGTGGACTGTCCACTTCTAAAGCGGGTCAGTTTCTATCACAGCCTGTTGACACAGTGACATAGAAATAGAGGAAGGACACAACTTGGAGTGAACTGGTTGAGGGCCTATGCTCCATTTGGAAAAAGAAGGCAGTAGAATAAAAAAAATAAAAAAAGAATGCCAGTCATTTGTATACAGTATATTAACAAAGGTGTTGAACTTGAGACACAGAACGACAATTACAACAAACAATTACCTGTTGACCCTCTATTCTGCTAGGCCAGTCGGCGGTCAACTCACTGATCAAAAGAGCCACCAATCAGCAGCGGGACGTTTAACAGCATTTTTAAAGCTGAATTTTTTTCAAGAACCTGTAAGGAACTATGTTTTTCGGAGTCAAAACCGATTTGTGGCCGACTGTCCGAGCCACATTCAGGTCGCTAAAAGGGCCGCATGCGGCTCGCGAGCCGCGATTTGCCGACCATGTGCTAGAACCTCTCTATATTGTTTACCCATGTCTGTAATTCTCTTTCGCGTGTTTACAATTGTCCCTTTATAATAAGATTGCAACTAGCACCATTGGTATTGGAACTCTGTATTGGCTGCTGAAATAGGGACAGAGCGCTTAAGGGAATGCATCGACTGCTGTGTTTTCGGTTCTTAGATCAACTAAACTGAACTATTAAAAGGTTTACCCCGTGCCTTTTCTATACAGTATCAGAATATTTTATATTTACTGGTTGAAGTTTGTCAAGTTGTCTCCCTATTCTCCGTATTATAGACTTTACAAATAAGGTTTATTTTTAATCTGGGTAAGCATCAGTTAATGGTTATGTGTGGTATTTTAGTCACTGTTTAAGTCGTTTTCTTGTTTCTGGTCAATTCAGAGGTACTGATTTGACGCAAGAGTAAAATATCCTCACTTTGCTTGTTCACTTCCAGAGATTGTTCCGGTTTTTTTTTTTCATAACCACTACACTTTTTGTATACTTTTTTTATATATACATCTATCACGCCCATCTTTGTGTGCGCTGCTAATAAATAAATAAACATAGGATTCTATATCTTTTAGTACGGTTTTACTAATGAAGACTGGGTTATCATTTTTTCAGATTGATTCTTGCTGAGTTCACCTTCAACTCTTTAAGCCAAGACATGCCAGGGGTGCAAACTCGGTACCGGAACACATATTTTTGGATATAAACAGATCAAGATGCTGCGCATCGCACACAGTCCAAGGCTGGTCATGTTTTCTCCTCATCCGTCAGCAGGTCTTTCGCAAAAGTTGGCTCTCGTCACGGCTCGCCTGAAACTCTCTTTCCGTAGCCTATTCTCTAGGCCTTAATGCTTTGATAGCCAATACATTGTCTATGTCTAGTATTCAATTTTACGGGGTATGCTTCTGCTTCGATGTTATGAATTTGTATTCACCCCTCAATGACCATTCTCTCCAAGCCACCATGTTGTTTATCATGATCAAAATACCTCAGCTTTCGGGCCAGGATCTGTTTATGTGCCTAATTTGGTCAATGCTCACTTGAGGATGTCAGCGTTCGTCTCATTCTTGGTCTATAGAGTCCTAAGCATTTTACTATAGCATTCCAGTTCAAATGCTTTGATTTCTGTTTGCAGTAATTTATTAAGAGTCCACGATTCACATTTTAGGCGCCACCACCCACAGAGCTGCAATTCTTGTTACTTTTTTTTTTGGGGGGGGGGGGGGGGGGGGGGGTGGGATAGAGGATAGTATCAAATGTTTTTTGAAAAAGTACCAAAACACACACAAGGTACCAAATTTTGTTTGGGGAGGGGGTGGGGGTTTAATTTTAATTGAAAAAAAACATTAAACGTCTTTAACCACACACAAAACACACACACACGCATATATATATATATATAAAGAGATATGCCCGGCTCTCTAGCGTAGTTGGTTAAACCTGACATCGCGGTGACCGGGTGACGAACTCCTTGTGGTCCGGCCTCACTCCCCGGGGTAGGCAGAAAAGCCACATTTCTCCCAGATTTACGGTACCTATCATGGAATGAAGGCAGAAGGGTTGCGATATCCATAGTACCGAGCCAAAGGGTTAACAACTCATGATTTCTGGATAATATATGGAGATAGAAAGAAAAAGAGATACTACGGGAAAGTGACTGTCATCTCCATATGTTTCTTCCGAATTTTTAAAGCAATATCTTCTGGTACTTTTTTATGCATTAGCTGTTTTTGCCCCGACTGGTTAACTCGACTGTTAATTTATGTGTGATAATTTCTTCTTCAACAAATCTGGGAAATGTCATGACCACTAACATAACTGAGTTCGGTCTTCCTTAAGTAACACTCATTAGATCGAGCTTATCATGCCAACATCTAAAATATTGATGCACAATTTCTAAAAAAGAACCAAAACGTCGGTTTATGGTTCCAAAAGTACAGATTTGCTCTGAAGGGATCAAATAGTATCAAATGTGTACGTTAGTACCAACTTCGGCAGCCCTGCCAACACCACTGGAAAAAACGGTGTCATCGCTTCAGATTCCATAGTCTAGTATTTGCTCACTTTCCTGTGTCTTTTCCTTACCTTCTAAGAGTGTCAGTCAATCTCGGCGAGTTGATTCTCGTGTAATTCCAGCCACCTCAAGTGGTCCCCTAACGATTCATCAATAAGCACCTGATTCTCTTGCCGCATAACCGGATTGCAGCTCAAGTTTCACGGGTGAAGAAAGGAACCGGAGGATGTCAACTTTAATTGACTCGTCTTGTGAAGAAAGTAGAGCAGTGACAGCAAGCGAAACTTCTGACAAGTATCCATATCACCAAAACAAACGTGAATTTACATTCTAATACTGAACAAACATTTTCTATCGGGGTTTCCCGTGCTCATGTGTTCATTAAAAGTTTCTCAGTGCCTTAATAATGTATTGGCATTGTTGAAAATATGCGTGTGGCATTATTCTGTTAGCAAACAGGAGTTCTACCGCTTGGGGTAGTTCAAATTTATTTTACAATATTTTCCATTAGCGTGCTGAAATATTAACTAGGACCATACGGGATAGGCACACCTGGTGCTTGCATTACAGGCTTGGGATCGCTTCTAATCATTACATAGGGAGATTTTCAAGATGAAAAATGAAAATAACGATTACGATTATGACAACAAATGCAACGATGGTGTTCATTTTTTTCTCCCGCTTAAAGAAAAAATACTTTCAAGAAAATATTTTTGCAAGGGTTTGATTAAAACAGGGAAATTATTAGAATTATGAATGATTTATAAAAGATATTTGAACAATTCCAGAAATAATTACCACGAATGAGATTATAACTATGCAGTTGAACAAGGAGAATGGGAAAGGACAAGCACACATACAGACTAATGTTTTGTTCCTTTTTTAATGAGTAGAAATAAAACTCCCTGCAATGATTCATGTTTTCGACATTACATGTGGTGTGTCAGAGACTGCTATTAGAGTATTTGATTTAATTGATTTGATTCAAGAACCGATATCACATCACTCGGTGTATTCCCATAAGCGCTCCGTCCCCATCCTCAGCAGTCAATGAAGAGTTCTGATACTTATGGTGCCAGTAGCATTCTGACTTAATGTCCGTCTTGCCTTTCCTCTGAGCTTGACCATCTGCCAGAACCTCTCGTCACTCCCCGCTGCATCAATCTCACCAGACCGTGGTGATCCATCTGCTCCTCCGAACTTTACACGCTCTCCCACAAGGCACTAACCACGTCTGCCTTACCATGCTATTAACGTATTTGTGGATTTTATACTTCGTACTTCTGCGCGTTCATCGGAAAATGTAATCGTGTTGTGCTCGTTTACAGCATGACTGCGATATCTGCCCCTCTTGGCCAATACATCCGACTTCTGCGAGCATTTGTTGACCGGGTTAGCCTTTTATGGATACTTTGTACAGGACAACAGACAAACAGGCAGGTTATAATAAAGAATCAAGGACGTTTTACTTGAGACAAATCACTAAGCGTTCCGTCTGTCCCATCAGCAACTGAGTGATGCGGATTCTTATTATCCCTCTCACAAACTGGGTATTGACAGTTGTGAAACGTTTTAAGAAAGTCGTAAATTTTTTTTATCCCACCTTAAAAGAAATGTAAACTCCTTTACACTGAGTCGACTGACAAAAATACTGGCTGCTATACTATAGTGCGTTTCAAAACTTGTGCCCTCACAATTTATCAAATGTCTCGAAAACTTCTGTACGGATCAAAACTACTTGTTCTATGTGGCCTTAGCTTTTCCATTATGTTTTTATAATTTACAACATCACAGGCGCTGCTTTTTTCTTAAAGCGTCGATTTTTTTTTTTTTTTTAATTTGTTCCACTAATAAATTGTGTACCCTAAAAAATAGACTACGCTGTATCTGACACATGCGCGGAGATAATAAATCATTTCACATGTGCAGCGATGCGTGGCGATTATTTTGATAGCCTATCAGGCATACAATAAAAAAGTACGCAACTCACGGGATCTCAGCGCTGGAGATGTCCACGTAATGGTGAAACGCCCATGACACGAGTGCAGTTTGATGCAATAAAAGTTCCTGTTCCTCAGTTAACTGCAAGCATGTTGACTGTTTGCTTTAAATAGGTTTTTTATTTTTTTATTTTTTTTTTTATTTTCGTATACCACAAAAGAGATAAAATAAAAACAGGATGTTTGCTAAAATAAAAACAAAAATCAAAAAATCACAGTTCATTATTATTAACAATTTGTGTGCTAAATTTTAACAACTCAGCACCAAACGGTTACTGAGTTACTTATTTTACAGCTGGGTACAACTTCTGAAACAGACTATACCGGTGTTATTCAACTAGTTTTACTAAGAGGCCAACAATTTTTAATTCTTTTTTTTTAATGAGGATCATCAGGTGCGTCACTTTTTTTAACCTAGTGTAACAGATACTTTGTAGAGAGTACTGACACTTTTTAAGATATTTTATGGTGAGTACAGTAACTATTTTTTACAGCCACAAACCCTGTCTTTAGTCCTTCAGTAGCTTATAAATAAGACTCTTGACTGTACACACCAGACATCAACACACTGGACTGCTTGTTACTTAGCAACCGTACCCAACGTAACGTTTTGTTCGGTTGAAGGTGCTTTCTGGGATTTGTGGAGGTGTTGATTCTAAGGACAGCAATTCCGATGGGGAACAGTGACCACTCGACATAAAGATCAGATAGCTACGAGTTATCAAGAGACAAGTGCAAGGGCAAACGTTAAGATATTTTTGAAAATAGGAAGATGCATAGTCATGGTTGTAATAAAACAAGTTTGAAATAACCAGTTTATTTACACTTTGCTTTCAAATGCACTGGTGATTGGTCTACATACACACACGCGCGCGTGCTCTCCCCTCTGTCTCGGACAGTAATACAAAAGGGGCATAATTGGGGAAATTGGGGCCTCATTGCTTAATATTTCACAAAAAACAAAGAATGGGTACACAGTAGCTAACCTTCACGTATAGACAACACATAATTATGTTAATGGATTCAGGCAATATACCTGGATATCGTCAAGGAAACTTATTAATGTACTTGATTTTAGTTTGGAGCCAAAAGTGGAGGCCAAGACGCCTGGGTACGTTTGCTAGAATGCCTAGAACCACTTTCACAATGCGAGTATGGGTTCTATTGTGTCAAATTCTCAAACATGTCACGTTCTCCAAAGTGGTGACGCTGGAGTGGCAGTGTCAACTCGCCTGTGTTAGCCCTGGGTAAATACAGTCTCGGTAAGCACGAAGGCTAATTGTCGATGCCTTTCATCACCATCAAGTGCCTTGCCAGCTGGCGTAGGCGTTGACGCATCTCCAGGGATCTCGATCTTTGGTGTTATGGGTCAGTTCTACTGATAATATTCTCTCATACCACTGTCTTAAGCCATCTACAATCATTGTTCTTGGTGTGCCTCTGCCTCTTCCATAAGTGATCTTTTCAGTCGTCATGATATTTTCCAGTGCTCCTTTTCTCATCACATGACCAAGCAACTTTGTCTTATTCTCATTCTAGTATATACTTTCATTAGCCATTTCCAGGCAATCAATGTTAGTTATTCTGGAAGTCCAAGGTATTCGCAACATTCTTCTCAAGAACCAAATCTCCGTTGCCTCCAAACTCTTCTCAATTTGTCTGCTCACATTCCAAGATTCACTACTATACAACAGATCAGGCTCCATTTAACATTTCAGTATTTGTTTTCTGATATTTATGAGAATGATTTATTACATAAGATACTCTTCATTTTCTGAAATTCTGCCTTGGCCTAGCCAGTTCTACTCCTAATTTATGTCACACATCGTCCATTTGATGTTAGGATGCCTTTAAAAGTAGATAATACATACCTTAACACTTTCAGTACCAGGGAACTTGAGATGCCTTCATTGGCTTCTCTGTATCTCATTCTTCGGTTAAGTCAGCCCTATCCGTCTCACTTATTACTACAAGTCATTATGTCCCAAAGTTGTTCATGTATTTTTTATTTTGTAAATTTTTTTTCCCAGTTCTGTAAGACTACAAACATGTTGCTCTAAGAGTATTTAAAAGAGGCTATGTTCTAAAACTATGGAGAAAACTATGTTCATGCTTTGAAGAACATATCAATAGTAGTTTAAATTTTCGTATTTTCCAGGTCTTGCAGAACCAACCCCACAGTCCCTGGCTGTTGTGTGGGCGCCTAGTAGTTTGCCATTGCCCTGGACGGTCGGCTTTTTCTTGTAAATATCAAATGGCCCTCAGAATCGAACCAGGCATCCCGGCATTACGAAGCGTTCGCATCGACTTTGCCACAGAGCTGACAGTGGGTTTATATAGTCAATAAAAAACCCGCTTCTAAATAACAGACACCCCATTTACACTAACTATTGACCATTAGGCTCACTGTGTTAGACCACGATTGTTATAGACCACTATTCAGTGGAAGGGTGACGGCCGCCTTTACTTCATATGACATTTCCTGGAGCCCACTTTATATTGAGTCCAGCTAGGAGTAAAAGTCAATTATAAAAATTTGCCTCGGTATAGACTGGAACTTAGGGTCAACAGGTCAGTCGTATTATTAGCCGCTACGCCACCATAGCTTATGCGATTAGTTGTTATTTTTAAGAATTAAATGTTTTCGGTTTTTCGTGTTTGTTAATTTATCCATCACTTCTGTTATTTATTTATTTATTTATTTATTGGGGGCAAACGTTGCGTTCAGTAGTTTGTCACTGCCACTGAGCGGTCAGCTCTCGGTACCACTGTTAAAATCAGTGCAAGACAAATCGTCTACGGCAGGGTTCGAACCCGGCACCCCGGCATTACGAAGCGCGTTCGCAAGGTCTAAGCCAGAGACGCCGATAAATGGAATAAGGGAAGCTTTTCGAAACATCTAACTGCACACGTTTCATGGGCCTCTCACTCTCGAGTTGTCTTCAGCAGTTGCCTCCCGTGAGCTGTTCGATAAATACAATTTTTTTAAAAAAATAATATGTACGTTTTGCTGCTTGTGTGAAGTGATTTCTAAACAATCTTCGTGCATGTGTCCTTATAGATTCTATTTTTTTAGGGGTACACAAATTATAAGTCAAAGAAAAATCAAAGGAATTCGTCGCTTTAGGAAAACAGCACCACCTGTGCATGTCGAGGGTATCGCACCGAGCACAAACTCCGTAGCTCCGGTGGCGACTCCCAGGGATCTCTGTAAAAACTGCACTGGTGAACTGAGCGACGCAACTGTTAAATGAACCTATATAACATCTGAATATAGTATACGAAGTTGAATAAAGCGTCTCATGTAAAGAAATATCTAAATGGCGAGTTGCTTGATAGTCAAAGAGTTAAAAAGAGGTTTCATGATTCTTGAGTACCGAGGTTTGATTTCCAAGACTGAAAATTTATTTTTTTTTACAAAATCTCCCGACTTATAGTCTTCGGACAGATGTTAGAGAATTGCACCGTGGAAGAGATTTGGGTGTCAACAGTTAATATTCCCGTTAAATAACAGAGGATACACTGTAGCCTACACTACATTGTGAAGACGGCACATTTAATAATTACTTACTGGGAGGAGGTTGGGTGGTTCGGGGCCTCATTATGGGGGAGACAGGTACAGACCCACTGGCTCCCCAAAAAAAAAGAATGTGGTAGGAGTCGAATTATTTCGAAGTCTGAGTGTATCTGCCTAACGTAAGGGGCCAAAAATCTGCATATTAATAAGCTTGATCTGTAAAAGGGATGTACATGCAACACTCAGGTTCTGGAACAAGACCAAAGTCGAGAGGTGGACGAACAACCAGAACCTTTCGTCCGAGCAAACCCTATGTAAGTTGCCTTATGCGACTTGTCTGGGTGAAGAACACTGCATTAACCCCCCCCCCTCCCCCTTTTCCACCCCCCCCCTACCAATCATGTGGCTCCGGAATCCACACGAGGGGGGAGGGTGGTATATTTAGGGTGACCATAATATCTTAAGCTGAAAACGAAAACGGGACATCCCAAACAAGTTAGTTTAACTCCAACCCCAGACCAACAAAATATTACAGAATGTATTTTCATTATTATTTGTAATTATTATCATTATCATTATCATTTGTATTACTATTATTATTTGCAGTTATCGCCTTCCAAAAAGAGTATTTTATGGCGAGCTCCAGCACGGAAAGAGGTCCCAGAGAGGACAGAAAAAGCGCTATAAGAATACTCTGAAGACTGCTCTCAATTCCTTTGGTATCAACACAGCAACGTAGGAGACTGCTGCACAAGACCGTTCTGGATGTCGTAGGTCTCTCGGGCATGATGCATCGGTCTACCAGGCAGCAGAGGTTGCACAGGCGGAGAAACGGAAGCAGACGAGCAAGAATCGTACTGCTAATCCCACACTAACTGCGACTTTCATCTGTTGTCCGCACTGTTCAAGAACTTTCCTGGCTCATATTGGACTAATCAGCCGCCTTCCTACTCATACTCATTAACCGTTACTACTTTGAATGAAAGTGGTCTTCATCACTCGTGATGGAGGAACAACACATTATTGAAAGTATTTAAAACTATAAACTCTGCTAACGTCTACAGAAATAACTGTACATATGTTATTTCTCGAGCTTATTTCTATATAAACGGCACAAGTGGTCCCACTTTTGTAAGTAAGTTAAGCATAACATGCATAAAGGCATAAGGTTAGTTGCGTATCCTTTACAGGACGTTGGAGAACCAACTGCAGCAGCCCTTGGCTGTGGTGTGGTTTTTCTAAGCAAATTTACGTCCAGTAGTTTGCCATTGCTCACTGAACGGTCGGTTCCCTGATACTACTGTCGAAACCAACGCAAGGCGCATAGCCCGCAGCTGGGATCGAACTCGGCACCCCGGCATTACGAAGCGTTTGCATCGACTTAGCCACAGAGCCGACGCATAATAACACTTATCAATACCACAGTTACATAAGCTTCAGATGTTATAAAATTATTAACCGGTGCAATATTACTAGTGGAAGCTCCTAGTGGCTAACACGCTAGCCGACTGACCCGGTGGGCAAGTATTCAAAATCCCCGACTAGACGCTAAAAAAAAAAATGGTATTAGGAAATGTTCTGAAACGTAAAGCCAGACGGTATGATTTCTATAAAGTTTAAAGTTTGAACAACGGATCAACATCAAGGCACACGGGTAGTCCCCTAAAGTGCTCCGTTTTTTTTTTCAACTCAAATCTTGAGTGCGAAGAAGCTCAGCACAGTACACAGGTTCTGTAGCACCGGTAAGGATCCTGAAATACTTTGGGTAGATTTTTAGCTCCACATTTTACCCGGGCAACTGCTAAGGGATTTTTTACGTCGGCAACAATACACACGGGCGTCTGATCTCGCTACCCAGAGACCAGAGGAATTACTAAAAGTCCAAGCCCACGTGAAAAAATCCCAGCCCTCACCTGTGATTCAACAAGGAACCTCTAGCACTAAGGGCGGACACCATACCTCGAGACCACGCAGCTCCCCGGTTTATACAATTGTGGCGCAGTTCAGTATACTTAAGGCATGTAAAAGAGTAAATTATTTTTACATATTTATGTCATTACTAAACATTGATTTTCTCCCCGTGTGGGTTCCGGGGTCCTATTGTGGGGAAAACAAAAATAGACCCACTGCCTCCCAAAGAAGCATGTTAAAAGAGTCGACTAATTGTGGTCTTCCTTCGAAGTCAAAGTGCACCCGCCTGAGATGCAAGGGACCAACAGTCTGCACACAAATAAATAAGATATGTAAAATGTATGTGCACGCAACACTCAGGTTCTGGAACAGGACCAAAGTCCAGAGGTGGATGAACAACCAAAATTGTCCACCAGAGTTTACAGCTGGGAAACGCGAAGAAGAATTATTTTCATCGCCATTTGTCAGACCAGATTCTTAATAACTGTTCTATCATCTTCGCACAGCTTGTCAGAGCGTATACAGGAGTCGGACTAATAAACATTGATTTTCAAACAATTGTTAGTTATTCGTTCGTTGTGCCTACATGTTCTGTAAATGTGTTAGTGTATCCCGCTTGTTCTGTGTGGCATATTTGTTTTGTCATTGAAAAATTATTTGATATTACTGATCATGTAACACCGTTGGTTTGCTTGTTTCATTTTTTTTTTTTTTTTTTTCTGTAAAGTTTTACTAACAACTATCTTGTTTGGGATTCAAACTGAATGTTCAGAATATTTATTACCTAAAATGTATGCCGTATGTCATCGTTTCTATGTAAGGTGGATTTTTTTTTTTTTTTTTTTTTTTAGATTCTTCATAATTGATACGTCACTATTATATTGCTAAACATTATATGTTGCCTGGTGTTTGGGTCTTAATCATAAACATTTCTCTGTCTTCGTTTGACACTCTTTGCTAGGGTTCCTACCACAACCCACTTTTCTATATCATCTATTGTGTATTGCAGTGGCGATATGTAGATGTAACAGCTGCAATCGCCGCTTCCACTTTTCACCGCAAACGACAAATGCATTATTCTGCTGTTTATTATTGTTGTTACAAATAAACAAAAATGCCACTTTGTTTACGTTAGGAACACAGCAAAAACAAAACTCGCCGCAGGTTTAGGCAAATTATACAGAAACTGTAATGTGCGAAAGCTATCAGTTAATAGTACTACGATGCTAGCTGCGTACGCATTCTCAACAGCGAAGCGACGAGGAGGAAAAATTGCACATGTTACCCTCTTCAGTGCAATCCTTAATCGCACTGTGTTACACAATATCATACCTGTAGTGAGAAACGACTAAGTACTTCTGGAGTGGGACTAGCTACCTCGTGTAGAAGACTTCGACCTAAGTCTTTTATTAGCGAACACAAAACACTATAACATTTTTAGCTAAAGAATATAAAATAAGCAGTCTACGCGTCATAAATTTGTTTTACAAATTCAGGACAGAACCCTGGTGCAGGAAACGGTGCAAGTGGTAAGGATTCAACGAAATAAAACGAAAAACAGTCAGCAATGGGAAAAAAATAATAAATAGATAATATCGTTTTACATAGACAGAATTGGCTGACGGTAATGACAAGATGTCATGAACTCTCAGTGTTGCTGCTGACTATGTATTACTTAGAGGGGTGAACACTTATATCAGTTTTATTTATGCCTAGTGGCACATGAACCTCACTCCAAAGAAATAGTGAAAATCATAACTTATTTCTTAACACAGCAAAAACAAAGATAATGCATACAAACAAAACTGCCATGGAGAAGGAAATATATGTTAATGAGGAAAGATTGGAAGTGGTGGAAAATTTCGAATATCTTGGGTCACTGGTTACCAACAATGGTGACACAATGAAAGAAATTAAACGGCGACTATCAATTGCTCTTCAAAGACTAAAACAACTGAATAAATTATGGAATTGTACAGATAGAATTACAAAGGTCAGATTTTTAAGAGCATGCATCTTTCCCATTGCAACATACGCCTGTGAGACCTGGACACTTAAACTAAAACAAGCGGAACAGCGCATAAATGCATTTGAATATAAATGTTACAGACAGGTTCTAAGAATATCTTGGGTAAGAAAAGAACAAATGCATCCATACTTCAAGAGCTGAATATTGGAAGACGGCTAGTAATGACAATAAAACAAAGAAAATTGAAATATTTTGGTCACTTGAAACGTCATGGAGGTCTAGAGAGAACAATAATGGAGGGGTATATGCCTGGGAAGAGAGGAAGAGGAAGGCCAAGGAGAAGATGGGTGCAGGATGTGGCAGATGATCTCCAGATGGGTGTATCAGACGCAGGACATCTTGCTCATGATAGGAAGGTTTTCCGGAGGGTTGTTATGGCAGCGAGGTTGCGCGAGGGACATGCTACTGAATGAATGAATGAATGAGTGGCACATGACGCTTCAGAGATAACTTTCCGTGCTTTCCTGTCTTGCGCAATCTTCAGTGCAGTTTTGCATGTCAGAGATGCCGCAGTCAGGTCACTTTCCATCGTTCGTCTCCATGGTTTTTTTTTTTTTTTGGCGCCCCTTTTTTTCTCTTTCCCTCTGGTATCCATATGAGAGCTGTTTTAGCAGGTAATCAGGATTCATTCTCATAACGTGGCCAAGCCATTTCCATCTTCTCTCGGTTATCACACTGTCTAGAGTTTCTTGGTTTGTGACTTGAAGTAGTTTAGTGTTTGAGATTGTATCTGGCCAAAAAATTGTAATAATTCTACGTAGACATGTGTGGTGGAAGGTGAATAGCGTGTGAGCATCCTTTTTGGTCATTCTCCAGCATTCTGCTCCATAAAGAAGAACTGGCAAAATGATGCTAGTGAACACTTATAGGGATTACTAAATTGGTTAAAAAGGTTTCTGCGAAACGAAAATGAAATAGTCTCTCCCCCCCCCCCCCTCCCCATCCCCCCAAAAAAACTTAAAATAAAACATTTTTTTTTTTCAAGGTATAGAGAAATATTTGCATATAATATTGAACTAATCTAACAACAGTTATTTCTATTGATACCAATTTCATTAGGAAAGCTGATAGATGACACAGATGTTCACAGACCGTGACGGCCAATACCTGCTCCAAACCTTGCACATAATAAGCTAAACTGAAATAGAAAGGATTATAAATCTTTCCGTTGATATTAGGGTAAAGTAGTCATATATACATAACAGAGATTAAACAGTATGAAGAACCTCATGCACATCATCTGCAAATGAGTTAAAGTAAAAAAAAAAATGAGATCGTGTATATTTTATGTGGCAAATTATGGATGTGAGTCATAAAATCTAATGCAGTCAATACAGAACAAATCGGAGTTTATCAGTTAAACACAGATAATATAAAGGTAAAGTCTGGAGTTGTGAACCAGCGTCATTTCATACGGTTATAAACCAAAGTGCTCTGCCACTAGTACCGATAGCTGATAAGAAACTGTCCGCCTATGTCGCCGTCTGAACGCAACTCCGTAGCTACAGCGACATTTCTCCATTTACACCAGTGTGTCAACTCTGGTACCCATCACCTAGAGGCTGGGTGAACCCCGGAAACCGCCCGGTTTCGAACACCGGCCTGGGTGGCAGCGAGTTGCAGCTTGATTTCAAAGCGAGTCTCCTATCTACAGCACTAACGAGGCTCCCTAACACACACCACACACACACACACACACACACACAGAGAGATATTATATCACGGCCTAAAACGAAGAAAAACATCGACACCCTTCATGATCTGAACATCGGGAAAAAAGTAGTTGATAAGCAGCGTCCTGTCCTCACAGACTGACGTTTTACCTCGCCAGGACATCACACCGAGCGACAAACACCATGTGACACAAAGTGTCAACTTTCGGATGAGGATCATCCTTGAAGAAGTCTCAGAAACGCCGTTCAAACCACAGGTTGGGTTTATTGGAGCTTCCGGCAACACCCGTGGTGTTTAAAAATAACGAAAAATTTGTCCAAACAGGGACTGAGAATTAATCAAAACCTATCCCAAAAGCTGTGGTGTTTTGTTCAAATCAAAAATATATTAGTGACCAGGAAACAAACGGCAATGGAAGGCACACTTTCCCTTAAACGAGACATAGGCCACCTCTGCGAAAATGGATACAGAATATTAACGATGCATTGACAATGGCGGCGAATAAGCAAGCAGGAGAACTGACTAGGGAAAGACAGACTTTCAAGCGTGCCGTGACGAGAGAAACCTTCTTTCAAGATACCTCTTTTTGATGATGAATCCTTACGGCAGATACTGGGGTTTGAAATATTAGGTATTCCTGTGTTATAGGTCACGACATATGAGATTGCTTGGCCAGTCCCTGACATTAACGCCATTTCTTCTTCGATTATTCCCAGACATTATTACCCCTCCCCATTTTAATAAGGCTGACTGACTGACTGACTTTCTACCCCACTAGGACATCACACAAGCGATAAACACCCGATGACACAAAGTGCCACCATGCGGATGAGGATCACCGTGGAGAGGTCCCAGAAACCGCGTTCAGACAATTGGCCATATTGATGGCCTGCCTATATTGCGGCCCCTGGCAAAAGCCAGAGTGGGGCTTCAAATAACAAAAAATTACGTCCTAAGAAGGACGTAAGGAGTGTAACCGAACCTAGAGTTATACTGGTAAAAGAAGAGCATGCCACTTCTGATGGCTGAACCTCGGACCTATGTTTCAGAAGGTAAGCCCACTAACCACTATGCCCTAGTAGCTGAATTTATGTGCAAGCAATTATTTTAAAATACTTTCATGACTCGTTTGGACATCCGTCTGTACATTGTCACAGCCATAAAGACTTAAAGACTATCAGTACAAAGAAGGGCTTGTCGAGAAATAAGCCAACACAGGAAATCAGTACGACGCTAACTCTGGACGGATCGCCATCAGCGAATCTCCTAAGCGCTGGAGATCAAGGGAACTTAACGCAGTAACCTCAGAAGTCACGATGACCGTTTCTCCACTCTCCTCGGAAATCCCGACTTCGGCTAAAACAAAGACATCTCCTTGTTTGCAGATGCTAGTGGTTATCTCTTGCAGTGCACATACTGTCATGCACAGACCGGATGTGCTTCCTGTACTAGAGCCGGGCAACTTAAGTTTGATTTTCCTGTCACCATCATCACATGCCTTGGCGTGGGCGATCATGACTCTTCCCATTGAGCTCAAGTAGCACGTATCTGTTCGTGTGCTAACAACTTTCCATGCTATGATTAAAGGCGTCAAGAATCTTCTCGTGCTGTTTCCCTTGATCTTTTTTTCTGTGAATCTTGCCAGTTGTCGCAGTATATTTGGGTTATTCTCTTTTCCCAGTGAGGCATAATATTAATGACTGTCTTTTTCTAATACATTTTTTTTAGCCTTGAAACTTTGAAGAACAATTGAGCCTACTTACTTTGGAGGTAAAGGCTATCTTGAGCGTTCATCTTGTAAATTACACTTTTTTCAAACTTCTTATTTTTCTTCGTCTTCCTCCGACTCTCTTCTTCTTCCTCCTCCTCTTCTTCTTCTTATTCTTCTTCTTTTCTTCTTCATTCTCCGTTTTTAAAAAAAAAAGACGTTGGCGTTGACGTTGGTTTACAGCTAGGCTACAATATATATTCCTTTCGGCCTAACACATCCGATTTCAGCAAAGCCCTAATTAATCGCCTCACATCGCATGCTTCCTAAGGGACATGCCATGAAAAGATATAAAATCACATTTACGCCCAATGGCTTTGTTCCAATATTTCAGTGGAATTTCATTCAGCCATCTTTCTCTTAAAATAGAATCTGAAGGAATTTTAAACACACTCACATATCTACTAAACGGATTATAATTCGAGCGACACTCATGTACAGAACATTTCGTAGGCATAGGTAATAATACTTAACAATTAAGAAGAGTCTATTTTGGAAATGTAAATGTGAGGCGATGTAACTACCCGCGTAAAAATTGTTTTTATTTGTTTTTATTTTTTGTATTAACTTTGTTCGCCTACGGTTTACAGCTGAGCGCAAGTGTGCCATGGCCCTATCTGGAGAAAGCCTTAGTCTCAGCCTCCACAAAGCCTCCTGCTTACTGCCGCATGACTGTGGCGTGGGCGTGCAGAAGAGATTGTAAAATATTCCAAGTTTTCCTAACTCTTTTAACACCAACCTATAATTTCTGTTGTAAAATCAAGAATTAACAAAGCAAATCAAGCACTTGCCATGCTGAACAATATATGGAAGTTAAAGGGATTTAGTTTAAAGACAAAACTCAGCAATATTTTAGGAAAACTATTATACAACAGTGATGCACACAAACTTGAGACTTTTCAAAATAAATGTTTAAGGAGAATTCTACGAATATTTTGGCCCAACAAGATCACAAATGAAGAACTGAGGAGGAAAATAGAATGTGCATCACTGGCAAATGTTATCAAAGTAAGACGATGGAGATGGCTTGGACATGTTTGTAGAATGCCTTGTGACACTCTGGTAAAAACAGCTCTCCGGTAGAAAGTAGGTGGGAAAAGAAGACGTGGACGACCTAAGGAAACCTGGAGAAGGACAATAGAACGGGAAATGAAGGAATTAAACTGATATGGGATACCATGGGCAAAAAAGCAACAGACCGGCAGCAATGGAAATCACGTGTGAATGCCTTATGTGTCAACAGCGATACGAAGAGAGTATAGATAATCACTGTACCTCCATATATTCTGCAAAGATATTGTTTGAAATAGCCAATGTTCGAGGAACAACAAAAAAAGTTAAATAATAACCATTAACTAACAATTAAAAATCAGGAGTTATTGCAAGAACTGTTAGGGGTCAATTGTGAATCAGAAATATGCACTTTCTATGGATAAATTATTAAACGTGGTAGGGACAGAAAAAAAATGCACGCACGCACTCACGCACGCGCACACACACACAATAGAGGGGTCTGCGCAGTCTCAAGGCATGGTGTCCGCCTCGAGTGCTAGAGGTCCCGAGTTCAAGTCCCAGTGAGGGCTGGGATTTTTTTCACGTGGCCTTCTAGTAGTTCCCCCCTCCTTGTCCCTGGTCCCCGTGTGTATTGTTGCGCGCGTAAAAATCCATTGGCGTTTGGAAATCGAAAATAGTAGCCTAACGGCGTTGCCCGGGCAAAATTTGGAGTTAAAAATCTACCCAAAGTATTTCAGGATCCTCGCCGGAGCAAAAGAGTTCTTGCACTGTGCTGAGATTCTTCAGACTCAGGCTTGAGTTAGAAGAAAAACGGAGCATTTATGAGTTACACCCGTGTGCCATGATGTTGATCCGTTCAATAAACATAAACAAAAAAAAAATAGACAAACTGCCCCCCCCCCCCCCCCCCTAAAACGCGTGTAGTAAACGGTGAAGATTTATGAGTGTTCCCTTTAAAGTCGGAATTCATCTGCCTGAGAAACGAGGAATCACAACGATGTGCATGCAAAACTCAAATTCTGGAACAAGACTTAAGTCAAGAAGCAGACGAACAAGCAGAACTTTCCACAGCAGTTTACAGCCGGTGAACGATTCTAAGAAGGAAACGAATATATCAACAACATATATCAGCGGTTCTCAACCTGTCCGTCGCGAAACTTTTTTGTGTGGGTCGAACGACCCATTCACAGGGATCGCTTAAGACCATTGGAAAACACATAATCATTGACGTTATGATGGGAAAAAAAATTGCTTGGGGGTCGACACAACATGAGGAAACTGTATTAATGGGTCGCGGCATTAGGAAAGTTGAGAACCACTAACATATATGTTAAATTCAGTTGCGTCCATTTTTACAGCGGCTTTGATGGTGCCGACAAAAAAACAATTGGGGTACCTAGGGAGGGAGGATGGGGCGCCCCAAGGTTCCCGTGCCCCTATCTCAGCTGTATAATATATGAAGATTTGATTTCTTGGATGAGACTCTTCAATTATAAGCTAATTATAGAAAGTGAACAAATGTGGAGCAAAGACAAGAAGATAGTTTGAATCAATATGGTCAACAGTCAGCTTCATGTTCGTGCCGATTCTGTTTCGACAAGGATGCGTCACCTCATAGTAGCTTCCAGTCACAACTTTTTTGGTTTCACATTATCGCCCTGAGTTAGTGTTTGTTAACAGTGAGGTATATGCTCTGATTTTTTTCAGTTTTGTTGGCTATTATTTTTTCGACAGTCAGTCATTTGTAGTAGTGCAAGGGACGCAACTATTGAATACAATTAAAGTTAATAATAGTCATCCCCTTAAGGAATGCAATTTTTAGTTATTTTGAAGCCCCACTCTGACTTTTGCCGGGAGCCCTGAATATAGCCTGGCCTCAAATATGGCCTAACGGCTGAAGGAGTTTCCGGGAGCTCTCCACGGGTGATTCTCATCCGCATGGTGGCATTTTGTGCCACCAGCTGTTTATCGCTTGTGTCATGTCCTGGTGAGGTTCAACTTACCTACCTACCTACTATTGGATATGTCATATCAAAAACTATACACATGAATTATTTTCCCTAAAACTAAATCCCCGTGGGACAGACAGAACAAAACAAATTAGATTTCTAAGAGTATGCATCTTTCCCATTGCAACATACGTCTGTGGGACTGGGACTCTTACTAAACATGCTGAACAGCGCATAAGTGCCTTTGGTGCTTTGAAAACACATGTTATAGACGGGTTCTAAAAATAACATGGGTAAAGAAAAGAAAGAATGTTTCCATACTTCAAGAACTTAATATTGAAGAATGTTGGTTATTAAAGACAATAAAACACAGAACATTTTAATATTTGGTTCACTTGAAACATCACGAAAGTTTAGAGAGAACAATAATGGAGGGGTATATGCCTGGGAAGCGGAGGACCAAAGAGAAGATGGGTGCAGGATGTGGCGGATGATCTCCAGATGGGTGTATCGGATGCGGGACATCTTGCTTGTGATCGTGAAGTTTTCTGGAGGGTTGTTATGGTAGCAAGGTTCTGCAAAGGACATGCTACTGACTGATTGAAAACTAATTCATCAAAGTTCACTGCATGTGCTGAAACATGTTTTTGTCTCACAAATGCTTTATATTTTTTTTTATTATTTGACCAGATTCATTGGACATTGCTGTATAAAGATCCTTAAAGCATCATCTTTATTAACATATTTTAGCTAATTAACAGTATATTTGTACATTATTATATATTTCTTGTCCACTTTTTATGAATCGTATTTTCTCAGGATGAAACTTGCTGTTTTTATGTGAAATTCTATATAGAAACCTCATCTTTATATCTTCGTCGTCCCCATGTGGGATGTCATTTATTTCCCCGTTATTTTGAAGCCCCACCTTGGCTGATGCTGGAGGCCCTAATAAAACCTAGCAGTTGAATGGGGTTTCCGGGACCTCTTCACGGGTGATCCTCATCTGAATGATGCCATTTTGTGTCACCGAGTGTTTATCGCTCTGTGTGAGGTCCTGGTGGGGTAAAACTTACTTATTGAAAGCCATACTGCTTTATACAAATGAAAAAGGGTCCAGAAGGCAAACAAGATCAAAATGTCTAATGACAGCAGAAATGTGTTTCCATGGACAAAGAGCAAAACAAATGAGCAGTGCTAGAAGAAACACGAAAACATTAAACTGATTAGAGAGATCATATTTAGACTTACCGGATGATTTTGTCATGTTATGCTGAGAATGCTTGAAATCTAGTGTTAACTAGTCAAGTAGATGGGGAAAGTACAAGAAGAAGATAAACATTTAAAAACCCGGACAGCTGGGTTAATGACATTGGCTCGACAATAACACAGACCTGATCTCTGATTACGGTAAGCCATAACTGCCTACAGTTAATGTGCACAGTACATGATGATGATGAAATAGATGACACTGGAAAGATGACAATTGTAACTACTGCCAACATTATGAAGTATGCAAATGACTTGAAGGTAGTAAAACTAATGGATCCTTTCTCATGCTACTTGTGCATCAGGCATACTGTGCTAGGTTTTTTTTTTTTTAATTTTTTTATTCAACAGATCAATAATCATCTAATAGGTCACAGGCCACCTTTACTTTCTACAACCTTCCTAGTTCCCATCTAAGGCTGGATCAACCTGGGTGACCATAGTCAAATATAAACCTCAACCCTAATTACCCCACCGGCTGTAAACTCTAGCTGAGGGTTATGATTGTTCGTCCAATTCTGGACTGAGTCTTGTTTCAGAACTGAAATTTTGCATGCACAACTGCTTTACAGATCTGGCTTATATGTATGCAGACTGCTGGTTACTTGCCTCTGAGGAAGATGCACTCCGGCTTTGAAACAAAATGTAAAATATTAAAAACAGTACTTTACCATAAAAGACACTCACATTTTCAGTAAATATGTGAAAAAAATCATAGGCAACAGGCTGGACTTTATTTACTAATGTTTCCAAATAGCAGTGTGTCTTGAAATACGTTGGATACATTAAATAATGCCGACTATCACCGAAACTATTCAACTTCTAGTGTTAAATAATAATGAGATCCATAATATATATGCTATCTTCTTCTTCGTTCACCGGCTGTGAATTCCGGCGGAAGGTCCCGGTTAATCGTCCGCTTGGACTTTTGGCAATATCAGTTGATATGTATAATGAATACAACCTGCAGTATGCTAATTGTATGATTTTGATAAGTGAAAATTAAATTACAGATGTAATAATTGTAACAAAAGTATTTTAATTTAAACAACAGAAAAACAGAATTAACTGTAATGACGCGCATGCGCACACACGCACACACACGCACACACATATATAATAAAGTTCTTCAGAATAAAACTGCAAAGTGAACCGGATTACCCTGAAGCATGTACCAAATTAAATATTTGGGTGACCTTGGAAACAGGTGATGGAGATGTATTTAAGACATTTAATGTAGAATACATCAAGCTAATCCCAGGTCGACCCAGCCTTGAGTGGGTACCGTGTGCAGTCTCGGGAAGTAGAGGCGGCCAGCGTGATGCTGAACACATCACCCATCTTGTGCTGATTGGTTTATAAAAATATAGGTCTAGCCCTATATGCCCAATACGCCTAGAGGCGTGGAAAAGGGTCCTTTACTTTTACTTACATCAAGCTAAAGCAGCATTTCACATGATGATACATATTGTAAGCAATAAACCTACATCAAAGAAGTTAAGAAAGATCATTTTTAAAAGCTGTATAAAACCAATCTTGATGACAGAAATGAATAACTGACAGCAGATGGCTGTTCATGTTTGCTAGCGTTCATCTGGGGATAAATCCCTGCCTGGTCTGTTCTCTCTATCACGGCCACTCACTGGTATCTGAGCATAAACTGAAGATGTATGGTAAAGAAGAATAGTACCAAGGGATAGGATTTAATGGTTGGTTAACACAGGTCTTCACTGTACTCTATTCTCAGGATGTAAGAGCTATGAGAAAGTGATAGCACTAACTCCACTAGGACCTATGCCAGGAACAAAGTTAACGAGATCCAGAAGGGTACTGCCATCAATAACCGATCTACCAGCAAAATCCACCAGAGGATCATACCAGTCACCAGAAGGTTTTGCCACTACTAACTGCCTCCAGCATATGCCTGACTGTGTATCACCATTTGTGTTCAAGAACTTGAGAGATATAACATTGACATTAGGAGTGGGCTTATTAGTTTTTAATAGAATAGTATATTTGTGCCAGTATAATTCTGAAGCAGAAATCGACTTGGACTGAGGAGAGGAGCTGATCAATCATTCTCTACTAATACTGATAAGTATACAATACCAGAGGGAACAGTCAACCGGTTAATTCATATCAAAAGCTTTTTATTACCTTAATACATCATCAGCACAGTGATGAACTTAATCAGTGACTTTATGTGACTTTATTATTTGAGTCATATTAACCTATTGGTCCTTTGTCTGTTTTGGTTCATTCAGATTTCTTATATTGCTGAAACTGATTACATTTTGTTATATAGAACTTACTTTTGTTGGTGTCTCGTATTTCACAGTTCTCTTTAGTTAAGATCTGTGTGCACTGTTATTAGATCAGATTTCTGTTGATACTGTTTTTATTTTGACTGAGATAGTGATCCTATCCAGTCTGGGGGTTATTAAATGGTGTGGAAGTCTGGCCAAGTTGTGCCCAGGAATATCTTTGGAAATTCTGTGGAGCCAGATGTTTGAGTTGCCTCATCCCTGATGTGGTTTTGGATGGTTGTTGGAGCTGCGGACTACCGCCTAGACCAATACGAGCCGCCATTAAACAATATATCTCTTCAGATTGTCTTTTATTACTAGAGGGAACCCTATTTAAGACACTTTACCTTCTTTCGTGACGCTACTACAAACAGAAGTAGCCAATCCACATTCTTTAAACATGTTCTGCACATCAACCCGTCCACACTGTAGATGCATATCCTTTACAGGACGTTGCAGAATAAACCCCAGCATTTTTTGGCTGTTACGGCTTTTCTAGGCAAATTTACGTACAGTAGTTTGACATTGCTTTCTGGGCAGTCAGCTTCTTGATACCAGGTTCGAAACCAAGGCAAGGCGCAAGGCACGCAGCTGGGATCAAACCCAGAATCCTGGCATTACGAAGCACGTTCACAACACCTAAGCCACAGATGCCGACACTCTGTACTACAGGTTACTTTTGAACTGTTTCATGGTAGCCCACTATAACTGTGCTACATGGCTGTAGGGTTGAACAGGGTTGCTGGGACTTGTACCGGTTTGATTCTCATCCTTCAGGAGATGGTAATCCTTACATACTCCAATCCCAAAAGGAAACAAATAATTTTTAAAAAAAGCATGTTTTAGGGGGGAGCCAAATATGTATAACAGTGTGAAGATGATGGAAGACTGGACACACATGATGAACAATGTCTTATAGCGAGAACTTAAGAAAAAGATACTAAATGCTACAGAGGCTTAGAAAGATTAGTGAGGTAAGGCATGATTTCAGAAGGAAGTAAAGGCAGGGCTCAACAAGCATAAAGATGGATAATACTGTAAAACAGAGACAACTTCAGCAGGGAATCTGGCCCAAAAAAGTGTGTAGGGAAATGAACAGGTGGACAGACTGGCTGGCTCTGCACAACTTGGTGGAATACTGATACATGATAGGGCAGATGTGGTTAGTGCCTTGTGGGAGAGCGTGTGCAGTTCGGAGGAGCAAATGGATCACCACAGTCTGGTGAGACTGATGTAGAGGGGTGGGGGGAGTGACGAAAGGTTCTGGCAGATGCTCGAGGCTCAGAGGAAAGGCAAGACGGACGTTTAATCAGAATGCTACTGACACCATTAGTATCGGAACTTTTCGCTGGCTGCTGAAGATGGGGACGGTGCGCTTATGGGAATGCCCCAAGTGCTGTGATGTTGGTTCTTGAATCAAATCAAATCAAATCAATCTCGTCCGAATAATGGCACTTTGTGTCACTGAGTGTTTATCACTTTTTGTGCGGCCCTGGTGGGGTTGAACGTCACTCACTCAAGACACAGCTGTATGACTGCTCAGGGATATTTGGACTGCACAATAGCTTTTATCAAGGCTACCAGCCTCTTGATATAAGTTTTCTGGCAGTTTTCTGATCGAAAAAAGAGAAGATTATTTAAAAGATAAACAGGATATAATGCAGTTTAATTTTATCTACACAGGCGCCCTGCCGTTTAGCACAGGTGGTCATGGTTCACCATTCAATCAGATCACCAGGACATAGATACAGTCAATGCTCTTGTCCCATCCCATGCATTTTTTAAACATGATTTGACAACATTCAATTTTAGAAATGCACACTTTAAAATACAAGAGTTATCACAGACAAGTTTCAGAAAAAAATATCACAGCTAGGGTATCTCCATGATAACAGAGTTATCAGATAATGTATATTAAAACCGTGAGGTTAACTATCTCATGTATAGATTATCACACACTTTATAGTTATCACAGGTATATTATCACGTTCATAAATAACAATGAAGGGTCATATTTTGCTCGTCTTTGTGGTAGCCATCTGGCATCGGCAGCACAGGAGCCATAAGTATAGTTTTGTCATTTCATTGTATTACACTCAATTGATCTGCAAATGTTTTGACAGTAGTCCATTCTGTGTTGACTCACACAATGATATGAGCATCAACCACTCAGAGAGCAATGCAAACCACTGAACATAAAATTGCCTGTTAAATCCACAAACAAATGCTGACTTTGGTTTGTGATGTCCTGAAAAAAATATATGCGAATGACATTGCCTTCAACTTTATGTGAACTAGTTAGATGGTTTATCATATTATTTTATAGTTGTCATCTCCATTCAGGAAAGTTTCAGCTTATTAAACACCAAAGTTTTAAAAAATGGATATGGCAGATACAATCTATATTCATGCTTCAGAAAGTTGTGTGTCTTTAGCTTCAGCCATAGACTGCTAAAGCATAAAAATCTTTTTCTTGTTATACTTTAAAATCTAGGTGAATTACAGACATGGCTTTATTAGTTAATTTTTTAGCAAGAAAAGTGTTGATACCATAAAATGTTTTTTTTTTACAAAGTGCGGGTACTAATGAATGTTTCTAATACAGTTGCACCCACACACAAAAATCTGTTTTACAAAAGGTGACGGTACTGCGTACCACCAGACAAAAAAATCCATGGTTGAATTTTATAGTTAATTGCCTTTTCCATGGTGTAAAGTAAGACCTTATCAGTGACTTTGTAATTAATGAGCAAATTTATCTGTTTCATAAATATTTATCTATCATGATATGAGTATTCTTTGCAAACTAACAATGTGCACAAGTACAGTGTATCACTAGAAACAGTTCTGGACTCCATGTTTTAAATCTAAAAATATAATCTAACACCAGCTATGATGTCTTGAAAAGAATCTCTTCAGAATATACTAGAGGAATCATATCTGAGTACTCAAACTCCATGACATTGGTGAAGATTTGAATGTATGCACCAAAGTTCATACACATCCTTAGTTCCTCAAATAGTCCATACTGTGTGGTGTTGGTAGTCGTATCTATCGACAACCTTCTGTATCATGTTCTTTCAGTCAGTTTCAGTAATGACACAGAGGATCTTCCATGCAAATGATGTCAAATTGACTAGCATCTTCTTTGCAGTTCACAATGTTCCAACATGTGATCATGTCAGTGATAGACTATGGACATGGAATGCTTACCATATCAAAGATGAAGCTGATGAAACTTAAACGCATACATAATGAAGCCATGCAGGTAATTCTGGGATGTGCAAGAGATACACTGATGGTATCTATGCGATACATTCTTGCACTGCCTACTATTGCAGACAGGCTCAATGTTCTGCAGGCAAAGTCATATCTCAGAGCAGCTGCAGACAAGAAGCACCTCCTGCATGAAGCCCTAGGTAGAGCTAAGGGTCACAGACTGAAAGAAGGAGGGCCTTGGATAGCACAGCTGAAAACACAATAAGTCATGTGTGCAGGCTTGATACAATTTTGGCGCAGAGAGGAGTGGGTCAAAGTGTCCGAGCAAGAATCTGACTTGTGTAGGGTTCTAATCAGTTTAGTCCGTAAGTGCAGGGACTGACTAGCAGGTGCTGCAGAATCAGAAATTCAACAAATGATTCATGATAATTCTCGCCCAAGTGATGTGATTATCTATACAGATGGCTATGTGCTGAGGGGCAGACAAAGGGCATAGGATTTCATAGCAAAAGGGAATAGACATCGCTTAGTGCAACAAAGCCTGGCATATGATATCAAATCTAGTTTGAGAATGGAAGTGGAGGCAGTCACTGCTGCTCTCCTCTGGCTTGAGAATCAGCTGTAAGCATATGTCATAACTGACTCACAGAAGTCTTATGTAGTTAGCCTCCTTTGGATATTTTCTCAAAGTAATGCTGTTGTGTTTGAAAATGAGTAGGCAAATAAACTGGCTGGCTCTGCACCATTTGGTGGTGAACTGATGTAAAACACGCTAGATGTTGTCAGGGCCCTTTAGGAGCAAGTGAACAGTGCACAGGCACAAATAGATCTTTACAGTCTCAGAATAATGGCGCCGCGAGGAGTTACCAGGGGATCTGGCCAACACTCAACACTCAAGGGAAAGGCAAGGCAGATATACAATCAGAAAGTTACTGGTACTATCAGAATTGGAACTCTTTGCTTGCTGCTGAAGATGGGGGACAGAGTGCTTATGGGAGTGTGCCAAGTGCTGTGATGTTGATTCTTAATTTAACATTGAAGTCAGTTTCTTTCAAGACATCATCATTACTCTTTTTATTTGTGCAGCTGAGTATTTTCATCTATAAAACCACATTTCCACCACGGCCAAATAATTTTTCATTAATCGTCCAACTGTGTTAAATTTTTGTCTTATGAATATTTTACTTTATTCTGAAATGTCTGTATTCTGCAATATAAAGATCTGCACTAGAATTGTAAATAAACACTCGTCCTTGACAATTAGTGAAAGTGAAGATCAGACGGATTAGGTATTTTCTGAAAAGATGCTATGCACAGCAGGAAGAAAATAGTATAATCTACACCTGGCATTTTTCAAAACATGAATGTACAATATTATATTTGAAACTTCATTAGTACCAACTTATCCCAAACCTTTTTAAACTTTTGTATGTTTTGCTGAGTATCAGACATGTGAATCTGTGAAAATTTTTTAGTACTGTTGGTACATAGTGGATTTATATAACAGCAAATTCAAACACAAGACAGCTAATGGGTGACGAATCACTTGCTGTGAAAGAGAAGGATAGTGTGAAAGAACAACAAGTGCAAGGACAAATGAGATCAAGTTTAGCTTGGAAAAAAGCCATGTGAGTCCAAATAGGGTTCCAGCTACGAATAAGGAAAGGCTGAGAGAATTTTGTAAATAAGGACCGCCCTGTTTGTTTTTCTGACCATTCATGAAGTCTTGTGCATTTTTCACAAGAACCATATATTTCATTTACATAAATAGTAGTTATGTATCAAAACATTATATCTAACTAACAGAAACCAAACAAAACTATACAGAGAAAATTAATGAACACTGCTGTTTTGAAATGCTTTCATTTGTCGAGTTCAGCATACCAGTTAGCAATATCCTCTTCATCAAACCAACAACTTGAGAATGTATCCTCTTCCACCTGTACCATTAAATTAACAAACATTTAAGTATTATTTCTGTTTAAAATGTCATGCATCCTACAATTATATACTCAAGAAACAATCAAGCCTGCACCCACATCATTTGCTTTTCTTACTGTCCATGTCTGTGAATAAACTGACAGAATGTACCAAGGAGCTGAGTGGCGTTTGTGTTGTCAACCCTAGACGTTAAAGTCGGTGTAAACCAAGGTTCATGTCAAGTCTACGTCAAGGTTCAGTTCAAGCAGACCACGATTCATTCTAAGTTGAATCAGAATCATTCCAAGTGAAGCATTAATTTATTACAATGTCCTTTGTTACTTGTCATCAGATTTGCTCACAGCCTTCTGTCTCGTCTATTGCCATCCCCCATGCCATAAAAGTTGATTAATTAGGAGGTTTACTTTGAAGTCATAGTGCATCTGCCTAGGAGATGAGGAACCAATGGTAATAATACAAATAAGCCAGATCTGTAAAGAAAAAAAGTGCGTGCAAACCTCAAGTTCTGGAACAAGACTGAATTCTATAAGTGGATGAACAACCAGACCTTTCCATTGGAGTTTACATTTGATGAACACTAAGAAAAAGAAGAAGAAGAAGAAGAGTTTACTGCCAGGTATTTCTCATACATAAGTTCCTTCATGCTATGATGCTAAATTGTCTAACTTAATCTTTCTTGGTCTTCCTCTTTCTTATCCTCACCCATTTTTTTTTGTGTTATGACATCTTCCAGTTTTGCCTTACTTATGACGTGCCCAAAGAATACTGAATGATATTGCGGATTTCCAGATTTCTTTGTGAGTAAATTTGTCTCAAGAATTCTTCAAAAATTTTATTTGCGCATGGTGTTCTCAACATTGTTCCATACAACCACATTTGTGTAGTTTTCTTATAATCTTGCACTAATCTGCTCACTATGCATGATTCACTTCTGTACACCCAGATTTTTACGGAAATTAAAACTTTAAAAAAAAATAATACAAAAACAATTAAGAAAAACAAATCCATCAGGCCAGATAATTTCACTGTCAAAGGCATAGGAGCACTAATGATTGTTGCAATAACTATACAAATGTTGAACAATAAACAATTGCAGAACTGTTTGAACATTTAAAACTTTAAAAGTCTTATTTAGTATATGTAATTTGTTATCACAGTTATACAACAGTTCCTGTCATTGTGTTATCTGCAAATATATATGATATGAAACTCATTTATCTGTATTTTCTTCTTTTTAGGGTGTGGTACTGTGGCTCAAAGGTTATGATCATGTTCCATAATACTTAAACACCAGCGTTCAATTTTCATGGTGGGCAGTTTAGATAAAGACCGTTCTTCTGGCTTTTTGACAGTGGTAGGAGAGTTAATGCAAAGACAGTAAGAGAAGACTATATCCACAACAGCCAACCTCCATTGTGGAGATGCCTAACAATTCATTTTCTTCTTAGTAGACCTTCAGATGTCGGCGTCTGTTGCTTAGCACTTTGTAATGCCGGGGTGCTGGGTTCGACCCCAGCTGCGGGTCCTGCCCCTTGTATTGGTTTCGACAGTGGTATAGAGAAGCCGACTGTCCAGAAAGCAAAGGCAAACTACTGGACATAAATTTGCTTAGAAAAACCACAAGAGCCATAAATTGCTGGGGTAGATTCTGCAACGTCCTGTAAAGGATACGCAACTTTAGACCTTCAGATGGCTCTGAATGATTAAGGATGATGAAGAAGAAGATTCATGAGGTCTACCCAAACTGAGCAGTTACATAATCACAGAAAAATCATGTTAAAGTCTAAATGTGAATATGTCTTTAAACATACAGCATTTTTACTTACTTGATAAGAGGGTTTGGGATTAGTTTCTTCATCACTGTGTTGAAGTTTCTCAAGACCAGATCTCTCTGTGACAAAACTGCCTTTGTCATCCATGCAAAAAGATGTTGGCGCCTTCTGAATAGACAAGCTATAGGCACTAGTGGAATCATAATTCTGACATCTCTGTTTCTTACTGTCAGTGATATCATCATTTTGACTAACATCATCACAGCTAAAATCATCATGAGCAAGACTTACTTCATCATCAATGTACTCTGAGGATCTCTTTCTTGGCAGTTTGTCCACATTACAAGATGTGGGTACAGTACCAGTATTTGTCCCAGTTTCTCTGGTTTTATCTGTTGAATTTGTTGAAGAGTAAACATGTTCAAGTCTCCATGTATTTGCTGACAATGGGAGATCCTCTGGACAAGGGACTGAATGAAAATTCTGACACTTATTTGTGGCTTGTTGAATAATTGCAGACAAGGCAGTATTTGTGGCGTCAGTGTTAATGGTGCATGTTTCAGACAGAGCTGAATTTAAGAAATCTCCTGGTATCTCCCACTGGTCAAATTCTTGTTCAGGACTCAGGTAACTGTCAAAGTGCTGTGATAAACTTGGACCACCTTCATCAGTACTGCCATGTGGTTCAGGAGTCTTGCAACTAGCTTCAAAAGTCAGAGATGTGGTATCACTGTTTCTAGCATTTTCTTCAAAATGAGTTGTTGGTTGTGCATTGTCCCAGTCTAAATCCAAGCTGTCAGGACTCAAAGCTATAGAGTTTTCATCTGAAAACAAACTATCTTCACTGAAGTCCCAGTCATCTACCTGTGATTCTTCTGGAGCAATGATAGTCTGTGAATATATAAAATGATGTTTAAGTGAATGAAAAAAAAAACACTCTAATTGTATCACATAACAACAGTGGGGAAATGGGGAAGGGGAGAGACATGGAGGGGAAGAGAGACAAGAGAGGGAGGTGTAGAAAGAAAAGTAAAGGAGGAAAAGGGAGAAGAGAGAGTGAGGTGTAGAAAGAAGACGGAAGGAAGGAAAAGAGATTGGATTGAGAAAGGTATAGAGAGTAAGAGAGTGAGGGAGGCAGAGAGAGAAAGAGAGAGAGGGGGAGAAAAAGAGAGAGAAAGGAATTGTTATCATATGTTACTGATACTTTTTCTCAAATAAAATTCAATTTCACAAACTGAAAGAAGTTACACTGCATCTATAACTAAACATCTGAGTTCAGAGCAATAATGTGTTTGGCATACTGTGTGTGTTTTTTTTTAAATATCTACAAAATGTTTAACTAAACTTATTAGAGTTGATAATATTTTCTTACTGGGAATGAATAAAGATTTCCTGGTGGACATGAAAAACAGACAAAGAAATATTTTACATTTAAAGACTTACCATACTTATAAAACACATACAGTAACGAAAATTTGATAGCAAAGCAAACAAGAGGTTGACACAGATACCAGTTGCAGGAGAACATCAAGAAATGGATAAACAGCAATCTCAAAAAAGTGTACAGTCAGGAAAAAAAGAAATAACTTGTAGAAAGAACTGTTGGAGATCAACTGCAGCCAACCTTTCTTGTACATACAACACTTCTTCTTTTTCTTTTCCACCTTCTACCTCATCAAAGTGTCAGGGGGAAAAAACGACACTTGACTGATAAAATATTTTCTTTTATTCTCATGCATGCTTCCTCATACAAGAAATGAAACAAGTTATGTATTTAGACAGCCACTTATGACACAATTATCATTCTGCAATTTGTCTCAGGTCTAAGATTTATTTAATTTTAATGTTTAGGTTGAAAAATTGACAAAATATTTGATGCAATGATGAACACATGTAAACTATATAATAAGTAAAGTAAAGATCCCTTATCATGCCTTTAGGCGCATCGGGCATATGGGAAGAGCACCACATGATTTTCCAACTGACCAATCGATAAACTTGATGGGTGATGTGGGTCATCATTACGCCGGCCATCTTTACTAATGAATCCGCTACATCCTGATAAAATTTTACATCTATCATCGACCTGTGAAAAAACATATCATGATAAAAATCCACGCAGCCAGCAGTGGGTTTTGATCGTGGTATATTGAAATTACGAGTTGGACTCCCAATGCCTAAGCCACGGACGCCGCCTAAACTAAATAATACAGTAATTATAATATACTGTAATATTCTCAAGAAATATGTTGTTTTTGCACAAAAATACAACTGTGTCTTTGCAATTCAAACTGACAGTACCACATTAGTTGGAAAAAAAAAGCATCAATGTTTGACCTCTTGTACAATAAAAATTTTACCTGGTCATGCATTACAGGGTCATCTGAATTTTTTCTTGATTTACAAATCACCTTCCACAATGATTTTTCCAAATGAAATGATAAACTAGATCTTGATGAGGTCTGTGAATCAAAAGAGGGGCAAAACTAATGAATCCGTTGTTTCCTAGCAAAATTAACATCTATCATTTCCATTGAAAACAAACTATTATAATAAGATGACATACTGGATGTTAATTACAGGCATTTTAAATTATGAAGTAAAATGAAACTTAGGAAACATTCATTTTCAATCTTAACATCTACCGCTTTCACCGAAAACAGAAGAGGGTTTGGGGGAAAGGGAAGGGGGGAGAGGTTTAAGAAAAGAAAATACGTTATGAAAATTATAGTTTAATTTGGTTTATATTTTGTATACTAAAATGACTTTCAATTAAAATTAAATTCAAATAAAAAATCAATCAACCAATCAATCGTACATTGTTCTGCTGCCCATAAAACATACCTGAGTTTAGAATAAATGCAAAGTTGAAAAAAAAAATCATACATAATTTATTCAACAAATGATCACTATTTTTGAAATCAAATCCCTCTACCTTCCAGGTGTAAAGTACTTGTTACATTAGACAACAGCATCTATATAATACATGTGATATTAGTTTAATGGCCTCATTAACAGTGTATAAATAAGCTGCTAGGAAGTGAGCTAACACTGCTGTCTTTTGGAGCAAGCTAACCAGCCCTTTTACCACCAACAGTTCCTGCTTTTCTGCCAAATATTAAAGAATAATATTGAACTTATACAGCCTGATAATCTGCAGAAGGGGATCCACATAATTTAGCTGCTCACATCTGCTCAAGAAATATTCTTGAAAATCATCATGTGCTATGCCTATAATCTTGGGTGGTCATGGTTCAGCATCTTCTTTGATCATTTCTTGAATCAGGTTTGTGTTTTTGTCCTGATTATACCATGCTGTCGAGCCTTTAGAGCAATGATTCTCAACCTTCCTAATGTCGCACCCCTTTAATACAGTTCTTCATGGTGTGGGGATCCCCAACCATACAATTATTTTCATTGCTATTTCATAACTTCAATGAATATGTGTTTTGCGATGGTCTTTGGCGACCCATGTGAAAGGGTCATTCGACCCAAAAAAGGGTCATGACCCAGTGGTTGAGAACTGCTGCTGTAGAGGATTTAATTGTTCAAACGCACATGCTCAAGATAAGAGCAGGCTAAATGTCAAGAGGCTGACCCAAAAAAAGATATAGGTATTGAAAGTAAAAGATACGCTACAGAAATGCAGTATGACATTAACACAAGCTATGCAGCTAATAAAAACAGGAAATTACGTCTAACTCCTCTCTGTGACGCTTTATGGCATGAGCAGTAGGACAAAAGAAGAAGTCAAGCCATTATTTAGATATTTATCTCTTTGTATTCTTTTCTTCTTCTTTTTTTTCTCTAATCCTGAAATGCCTCACGGCATCAGGGCAGGGCTGTTCTGCTGTTGATTCTGACTGCCTGGTTATCGGCGAAAAGCAATTCATTTAGTAATTCTCCGATGTTGAACCCTTTACTGGTGTTAGCTAATTTGCAAATTTGGTCGACGCATGTGACGAACAGTACTGGTGATAGAATGCAGCCCTGTCTCACTCCATAATTTTTCTGACATTTCTGTATTTGTTCTAACTACGCGCATAAACTCTTGCACAGTTTAATAAGGTGTTTATTTACACTGCAATCCTATAGTACCTTCCATCTCTTTGTATCACACTTGCTATATTCTCATCACGTTTACTAGCTATTACTAAGTTTTCAAACTTATTTTTCTTCATAGTATGCCACTTAATTTCCTACATCCCACTTATTCGTTTACAGACATCACTGTCTCTAACAGATTTAATAAAATAAATGTTTTTACAAATTAACCTGGTTCAGTAAAAAATAACAAAAAAGTGTTCAATAAAACAATTAAGTATCTTACAGGAATAAGAGCACCAACTTGTGATCTGAAGTCCATGCATGTACTTCTTATGAAAATATCTGTTAAGGAATTTGCCACATCAGGAATCATCTTCTTGAACAGCTCTGAACCATTTGCCTGTTACAATTATATTTTTTAGTAAATACTTCTATAATCAGTTATGATTCAGATTTACAACTTAGACAAGCAATGAATAGATTAGGTAGCTTTAACTCTTTAGCCCCGTAAACACCAGCATCTACTTAGCACATTCCTAGTCTTGTATCTGATGCCTCTTCAAAAAGTGGTGCAGAAAGGCAGAAACAGAACTAAAGGAGGAATAGGAGGAACAGGAGAGTCTTTCTTGTGGTAATATTAATGTGAGTAATGGGCTATTTTGCTGTTTAACAATCATAAAAGAATAAAATTGGAACTTCTTAACTTAATGTTCTGGAAACTGTTTGATTAGAACTTCTTAACTTAATGTTCTGGAAACTGTTTGAATAGAACTTCTTAACTTAATGTTCTGGAAATTGTTTGAATAGAACTTCTTAACTTAATGTTCTTGAAACTGTTTGAATAGAACTTCTTAACTTAATGTTCTGGAAATTGTTTGATTAGAACTTCTTAACTTAATGTTCTTGAAACTGTTTGAATAGAACTTCTTAACTTAATATTCTGGAAACTGTTTGAATAGAACTTCTTAACTTAATGTTCTTGAAACTGTTTGAATAGAACTTCTTAACTTAATATTCTGGAAACTGTTTGAATAGAACTTCTTAACTTAATGTTCTGGAAACTGTTTGAATACAGAGGATCCAGAAGCAGGAAAATAAGGACATTCTACAATACTCAATCACTAAAGACAACTGGTTCAAAAAGAGTATAATATCAAAAACTGAAATACTTTGACCATAGTAAATGCCACAGTGGCTTAGAAAGAATAGTAATTGGAGGTATGGTTCTGGGAAAAAGAGGCAGGAGTCAACTAGCACTGGGAGATGTAGGACTCTGGAGACAACGTTTAGACTGAAAACAGATGAGGCAGGAGAACTGGCAAGGGACCAAGATTCTTATCAGCAGGCTGTGATGGAAGTGTTGCTCTGCAAAAAAACCTTGTACATGATGATGAATTTGAACAAAAGATTGTAAAGATGAAAGGTAAATAGTCATAATCCTTTTCTGACATCCTCACATAGGGTGTTAACCAGTTAATGCAGTATATTATTAATTCAATTTTATCTTGTGCAACTGTTTCAATATAATCTAGTCATAACCACTGGTCTCTCTCATCCGCGCTAGGCAAATCTTAGGTTTCTTTTGGATGTTCTTGTTTCTTCAGACCATTTGTTTCTAATTTAAGTGCTTGTTTGATGATTTTCTATTTACTTCTCCTCAGGTTGTGTCCTCTATATCGCCATCTTTATCTTATAACTGTTGATCAACAGTTATCTTATTTCATCATTTTTTTTTTTTAGTCATCCCATTTAATGTTAATTCCCTTAGGCATTTGTGTTTGAGTTTATTTAACTCATTTCATATATTCACTTGTTCTCTGACATTCACTAGCATACGTTAAAACTGAAGTAACACTGAAGTGAAAAGACATAACCTGATTTTAAAATTATATAATTTAGAGTTCCATATTTTGCCAAGACTTTTAAAGGCACAAGGGCAAAAAGCTTCTACAGTAAATTCTGGTATCAAAGTAGTTCCAGCAAAGAACCCTAATTTCCAATGAACTGCCATAGGTTTCACACTTTTGCTGCCTAAAAGACAAGTAAGATAACACCACTTCTCTATGTGCATGTCACTTCTTCTGTGGTGTCATTTGGTTCATCTACATAATGATACAAATGGACACTCTTGTAGAAATATTCTGTCAACTCAGATAGCAATCGCAGATTCTGAAGCTCTATAAATCAGTACAACAATATTTGAAACCCTTTTATGCAGTCAATTTCACTTAACTGTTTCTCTCCAAGACAAGTGTTATTTTAACCAGTTCTGTTTTAACAAGTTCTTACTTTTACCCCCCAAAAAAAGTATGTGGTTCTTATTCTCTTTAAATTACAGAGCTTAAGACTGAAAGAGCTAAAAAAAAACAGTCAGATTGGAGTTGGGCTAATGCAACAACTGGATGGGTCACAAGCACTGAAGATAAGTACATCAGGTATGTAGAAGCCGATAAATGTATGGTTAATTGTTTAGTACTGAATGAGTTAAAAGTAGTCATTATCCAAGCCAAATATAAATCATGGTGTCTTACCTATCCACTTTCAAACGAATAGATGAATTGTTTTATTCACAGTGTTAATTCAGAACCTTACCATACGATGTGGAAGCTGCACTCATGTCCTAGTGTCATAAGCGATAAGCGCGATAATGTGAGTCTGTTTCATTATAAGATACTGTTGATGTATCCTTTTCTTATTATTCTGAATTTTAAATAATAATCTTGTGGCTTAGCTGTTAACAAGAAATAGAAATGAATTTATTTGTACGCACACCATAACAGTATTATCTATAAGTACAAAGCCAAAGGTTACTGATGATACCATAAAAAAACTGTATGGTTAATGAGTAAACTAGTCTGCATGTTTTTACCTGACAATCTGTAATGTTTTCTTCTTTGCACTTCACTGACTTTGATTTCTGCTTATCTGGTGATAACAGGTCTTCCAGACAGGACCATGCTGCTTCTTCAAAAGTGGAGTGCACTGTCTTGTTAAGTGTCTGTTGTTCAAGATCTCTGATTGATTCTAAAATACACAGAACATTTCTTTCAGTGTAAGTATTTCAGTTATCATCATCATCATCATCATGTGCCCTTCTAACTGGTGCAAGCGCTCATGCGTCTCTACAGATCACAATCCCTGGTTGCCTGGTACAGCTCTCTTGATCATATCCCTCCATGCCATCATTTCAGCCCATCTAGCATCATCTCTCTTGGTTTACCTTTACCCCTTTTTCCACTGATCTTTTCAGTTGTCAGTTACAGATTATATTTTAAGCTCTTTAACCTTGTCATCCAGAGAAAGGCCTTTTAACTTCATTTACTGGATTTTTATGATATGAAGTCTTTGGTCAGTGGCCACTGCACCTATATAACAGCTTTGGTACTGGCTGTTACTGCACAGTGTGTAAATGTGGTGGGTATAAGTATACCACTCCCCCCTCCCCCAAGACACCGAATCACACAAAATTAGATAATATTTGCGGTGAACAAAATCATATTCTGTTTTTTAAAAACCTGCCTGTTTCTTTTGCGGTCATAGGTTTTAACCTCCTAGTTTTTGTTTTTTTTAAACTGACAAAGACTCCAAAACAGTTATTCTAAGATAAACAATAAAATAATTGTTTGTGTGAATAAAAATATAAATATTCATACAACACTTATTACTAACCTTGATGCCTGTATAATCTATAAAAGACATTATCTTCTGTGAAATCCTCTGTCTCATTCAAAATGAATGCCAGTATAATACAGAAATGTTGACACTGGGTAGCCCATGAAGGAACACATTCTCTATTGGTGATTTTTGCTGAACAGTGCATGTCATAGGAAGCTGTAGTGAAATTGTTTAAAGCATGTTTGTAAATGTTCTGTCCATAAACACAAATGCAATTAAAGTAAAACAGCATATATATTCCTCATTTACTACAACAGACACTACTTTAATAGACAGGGTTATTCAAAATGATGGGTACACTTTAATTCATGTATATTTCTTTGAATATACATTACATAATTATATATATATATATATATATATATATATATATATATATATATATATATATATATATATATATATATATATATATATATATATATACACACACACACACACAAGAGAGATGGAAAGGTCAAAAGTTTACAAACTTACAATAGATTTTATGGATGTTCGATATGGCTCCATGCTGCTCGGCAAACATCTAAGCCAGGGTTAACAACTGGTGGCCTGCGGGTCATTTATGGCCTAGCAAGTAGCCCAAGAATCATTGCCAGGTGTCTTGTATTTATTATCAATGTTGAGAGTCGAGCCACTGGCCTGTGACAATCTCCCTTTTAAAAATGTTGTTGAAAAGCCCTGATCTAAGTGGTAGCCAGACTGATCCCACACATGAAGAAGAATCTCTTGCATAACTTGGTGGCATGAGTATGTGCACTCAAGTGGTTGGTTAGGCAACTGCGCTTTAGGGGTAGTATTCGAAACTTTAGACCTTCTCCTCTCTCTTGTATGTATATTTTTCAAATTCGATTTTCATTCAAGGAAATATTAATGAATGTAAGTGTATTCATCATTTTAAATAACCCTGTATTATAATAATTATTATATCTATATTGAAACCTCATCTTTATATATATATATATATATATATATATATATATATATATATATATATATATATATATATATATATATATATATATATATATATACACATATATATATATAATATTTGATATATAAGGACTGCAATCAAAAGCTGGAGCACAAATCAGTTATGAAAAATCAAATATTCGGAAGACATCAAAAACAGATCAGGCAGATGCCACACTGTAGACAAAAATAACTAAAGTAATAAATCTGTTTACTTTTTAAGGCAGTAATTTAATTGCAACAAAAAAAACTAAACAATCAGAAAGAAATTATGATGTGCACTGGGAAGGAAACAGCAGGCTTTAAAGTTCTGAATAAAATATGGAACTCTACATTACATACATCAGTTTTAAAATGAAGTTACTGATGATTATTTCTAATGTTATTTCAATTTTAACATATGCTAGTGATAAAAAGTATTGTTGCAATGTATTGAGGCTAATAGTGCTAGACTGTGTGTCATTCACGATATTAAAGGGGCGACTGCACAAGAAAGAATGGGATTGCGGACTAGACTATGAGCTCTCTATGACATGTATCAGCACTGCAAGATGAGATGACAAAAGAAGGAGTTAGCACCATATGGCTAATTCACCTCTAGTCATGAAAAAAAGAGTAATTTACTCGCTCATATCATATTATGAAAATGAAATGCAGCTTGCATACTTACAGCATGAAAATGATTTTTTAACTTGGAGACCAAGCCTTTGCCATGGTAGAAGTGAATGAGGAATCAGAGCAAGATTCCTTGTGATAACTTTCATATCCAAGGGCAAATTGGCAGGCCCATACACTTGAATCTTCTACTCATGTAAGGGAAATGAATAAGGGGAATGAATTCCAGTACTAAAATTAACATACACTGTAAATATTCTTGTGTGATTAGGGTGTCTAATTTAAAATGCCCACTCATGTCCTGTAGTTCTATTCTCTCAGGTGTCACGTTAGCGCATTCGATAGGAGACTCACTTTCAAATCCAGCTGCGACTTGCTGCAGCCCACGGTTGGTGTTCAAAACCGGGCGTTCACCCAGCCTCTAGGAAATGGGTACCAGAGTTGACACTCTGGGTTAAATGGAGGAACGTCGCTGTAGCTACGGAATTACATGCAGATGGCAACACAGGTGGACAGTTTCTTATCAGCTGTCCATACTGGTGGCAGAGCACTTATAGTTTATAACCGTGTGCAATGAGGCTGGTTCACATCTCCCAACTTTACCTTTTACCGCTACCTTTTTAGTTCTCTTTGAATTAACATATGTTTATTCACCCCGACCCCATCATTCTATACTGTTTGCCAGCTTCAAAGAATTTTAGGCCAAAAGTTTCTTGTAACAAATTTTGTTAAAAGTGTCCAATAAATCACAGTAGAATTCACATTAATTTAGTTAAGGATACTCTTAAATGCCCACGGATTTCTTGCTTCTGAGAACAATCATCCCTGAATCTATCTTTACTAGTCTGTGAGTCAGAGGCAGCGTTTATAGGAATAAAACAGGCAATACAAGTTAGGTAAGCGGCTCCATTCCTGTCAGGTTTCTTTGGAAATTCAAATCTTGTGCTGCATCTAACTTTCATTGTCTGGCAGATAAAATTTGGTGAGCTTTTTCTGAGGACAAAGTACAAGTTGAAATTATTAAACACAGGTTTTTAAAGCAATATTTGGCAATATGATATGAGTGTTTTCTTCCCTCAGCTACATGCAGAAATCATGACATGTTGAAGGTGTGTGTACACAGTATACCTTTTGTGAGACTTTACATTATTAAGTTTCATTATATCTCAAAGTCACTCCACCTGCAATATGAATATTATCATTACATATAAGAGAAATCTTGATTTCTATTATTTTAGGTGTATCAAAAATATTTTGAACAAAATTAAAGTTATACAGGCAAATAGAAGGTCTCATTGAGACTCTAATGGTGTGGATATACCTAAGAATGTATTATATAGTTCATGAAACAAAAACAGTCCAATACAGAGGTTCTAGTGAGCCTGCGAATGAAAAGGCAGTAGGTGAAAGAAAGAAATAACAGACAAGAGAAACACTGTGATCACACTGAAAGACACAGCACTTATATAAAGACCATACTGGAGGGAATATTTCAGGACAGACAAGCAAGAGATAACCAGTGATATATGAGAGAAGAAAACATCAGCAGAAGCATAAATAGACGTTAGTCTGAGTGTCCAACTAGGGCAATAGATAGAGTATATGAGATCCATCCGAGTCAATCACCACTGTGGAGATGGCAACTGATTGACTAGTGTAGCGTATTCATGACTTTATTTTTCATCTCTTGCAAATGGGAAAAATCGACATTTTTCAATGTGCTTTTCAAGTTAATATCTAACACATAAAATACAACATAAAACATAGAAAGAAGACTGATTAACACTTACCCCAAAAATAAATCATGGCCACAGAATATGTCAAATATTTCACAGGAAATGCTGTTTGTATCACTAAAGTATAAAAAATAAAAAATATAAAAATTAGGTATTGAAAACAACATTTCAAATACAAACAACAGACACATGTGCTTAAATGAAAGAAAAAATACTTTCCAAACAGCACAGTTCTGTTATTGTCATCATCAGCATGTGCCTGTCAGGCACCATAGAGCTCACATGTCTCCACAGATCTCAGTCCTTGGTATTCTGAATCAATTCCACTGATGATATTCCTCCAAGCCATTGCTTCAGGCCATCCAGCATTGTTTCTCTTGGTCTGTCTCTGCCTCTTCTACCGCTGATCTTTCCAGTCATCAACATGTTCTCTAATACCTCTCTTCTGATCACAACGTCCGAACATTGACAGCCTCTTTCTTATTGTTAGATATAGTTTTCTAATCTCATTAGTCATTTCCAGGCAGTCATTGTTTGTTAATCTGGTTGTCACAGTGTCCGCAGCATGCGTCTCAGAAATCCCATCATTACGGCCTCCAAGCTTTTCTTAATTTGTTCACTCACATTCCAAGATTCATAGCCATACAGCAGCACTGATTCAAAACATTTCTGTACTCTTTTTTTTTAAAAGTTTCTTCCTTTCCTGAGTTCATCTAAAGATCTAATTGTGTTGTACCCTTTTACAGCATGGCCGCAATAACTATACCGTTCAGCCGACACATCTGACTACTGCAGGCATTTGCTGACAGGGTTAGCCTTCCCAGTTAGTTTCCTGGTACATTGCAGTCACATTGCTGTATGGTCATCCTTGTTTCCCTGGTCACAGGTGGTGCCCTACACCAGGCCGGTCCAGAGAAGCCACGTAATGCTGGTCAGCCCTCAAGAGAAGGCAGCAACAGAACATGAGCATTTCACCACATCCAAGGAGGCTTCCAAAAATGCAGAGTCAATACATGGTGCCTCTGTATTTTCTTACATTTAACGTTCTGTTATAGATACAAGGTGAGTGCCTGTAGCTTAAGCATTGCAAATGCACTTTGTAATTCCAAAGTGCCTAGTTCAATCCCACTTGTGGGCAGTCTGTCTGGTATCAGACTGCTTGTGCTGGTTTTGACTCTGGTAGTGAGAGTGAGCACGGCCACTGTTTTGAGCCGTGGCAAATTCTTTGCTTCTGCCAGACGGTTGCTGTTGCATTTTTGCTCCAATGGTAGACTGAAAGGATATAGTTTCATAGTCTCACTTCTGAGTTGAGTGCATGGCGTGACACTGTGAGCTGCAGATTTCATTTGGAATGTTTTTCGACTGTGACCAACGTGGTGGTGTTAATTGTTGATTCAAAAAATGGTGTGATGCCTGTTGTTGCAAAATGGATGGCGTGTGCAACTGCTGGTTTGTTGGTGACTTCTGCTACCATCCATGATGAACTGCATTTCTAATGTCAGACTGTTTGTGTTAGCACTTCGGATGGCTACTGTATGCTTTTAATGTGTGTAAATGCTAGATATGCTGAGACAGCAGTCTGTCAATCTTTCCACAATGAACTGTGATAAACATTCTGTGTGTTTTTCTTTGGCACAGGAGCAGAGCAACTATGGGGTGACCAGTTTGCTATATGAAACTAAGATTACCAGAATGGCAAATTACGAAATGTAATTCTGGAATTGGTTTTTTATCATCCTGTAAAAGATGTGCAACTAACTTTTGAAAAAAGGACACAAGATAAATATATTTAATAGTTTCTAAACTTCACTTGATCTCTCTAAATTCATTTTTAAAAAGTAATGCTTTAAACAAAAATGGCATAGTGAGATTATTAATAGTGAATATGTTTAAATAATACCATAAGTCAAATAATACCATAAGTCAAATTCCACCAACGCCAAAGAACACAGGGAGAAAAACAGCTGGATCTGAAAGGTAAAACCAAAAAAATATTTTTGCTAAGTACAAGAATGGGCATGGTTTTTACTTACTTACTTACTTATTTAGTCGCTCCTCTTCTACCTTGGAGTGTAAAGGTTTACCAGAGAGATTGCCATAAGTCTCTATCTGAAGTTTTCTTTCTGGCTTTGCTCCATTCCGGTCCTCTGTCAGTTAGGGACTGTCAGATGTTGCCTTCCCAGGGGACCCTGGGTCGCCCTGGAGGTCTGGCTACCTGGTTCTTAGCTTCCCATGCCTGCCATGGTGGCCGATTTTCTATCATTCTGCATACATGTCCAAAACATCGTACCTGTGACTGATCCACTTAGGTTTGTAAGAACTGGGTATCAAGATCCTGACGTATTGTCTGATTGCGGACTTTGTCTCTTCTTGTCACTTGGACCACCTTTCTCAAATATCTAATTTCTAAGGCTTGAAGATGGCTTCTGTGAGCTGTTATCATTGCCCATGACTCACACCCATAGGTCAGGACTGGTATATAGGTAGAGCGGTAAACAGCCATTTCTGTCCTCTTGCCAATTTAAATTTTTTGCTAAGAAACCCTCTGTTTGTGGCCTAGAAGAGTCTCCCAGCAGCTGTTTTTCGTGTAGCCAGCTGAGTCTTAATGCCTCCGTTTTGGTCTAATACAACTCCAAGGTATTTGAACTGGTTGATCTGCTCCAACGCATACTGTTCCATCATGATCTGATGTTTCTTCTCCTCTCTTGAGATCACCATGGTTTTAGTTCTGGAGATACTGATGGTCATCCCTCTCTTCTCAAGCTCATCCTTCAAGACAAGTAAGTTGGACTGAAGGTGTGCCTCTGATTTAGCTATCAGGGCCAAATCATCTACAAATGCCAGCTCCAATATACAGATTGGTCTTATCTTCAAGTACCCCACTGAGTACTTCTTTGTCTTCTCCTTACAGGTCTTGATGACAACATCCATCATAAGAATAAAGAGGTAAGGTGAGAGAAAATCACCTTGTCTAACACCACCAGGGGTCTTAAATTCCTCTGACTTTTGGTCTGCTGTGCTTATATAATTGCTAGTGGTCTTAAATGGCATGGTTTTTAGATAATATTAATTTGTAATTTATTTGTCAATAACAGTATATTTCAAACAAAACATAGCTGTTGCAATGCAGAAATCTCATAACTGAAGACACAGATTCCTGGTCCTCTAAGTAAGGCGAATAAATTTTCTTAGCTACTGATGTCGAATGGGTATCACATAATGGCATAAATTATGAACCTAATAGTTTGCTAAAACTTGATTTGGAATCTAACTATTGGAGCCACTTTAAGTGGAGTGTAGTAAACTTACTGTAATATGTGAGTTTCTTCATAAGGTGCATAGTATATTAAAGATTAAGTCAACTGTGAACATCATTTAAGTAGGAAGTAAGTTTGCCATACAAACTGGCATTTTATCAGTATGCTCCTTTCTTCTTTGCTTTATCCCTCTCCATAGCACAAGCATGTGCAAATTATTTAAAATACTTCCCATGTGGGTTCAGGGGGGGGGGAAGGAATAAACCCCCTGTCCCCAAACATGCGTGTCATAAAGGCAAATAGTTAGGAGTGTTACCTTTGAAGTCAGAGGACATCTGCTCGAGAGGCAAAGAACCAACATTCTCCAAACAAATCAGTCAGATTTATTAAATGGATGTGTAAGCAAAACTCATATCCTAGAAAAAGACTCAACTCCAGAAGTGGACAAACAAAACCAAGACTTTCCACTGGAGTTTACAGCTGGTGAAGGCTGAGAAGAAGACTTGAAGAGCAAGATGTAGATATTGCAGCATGTTGTGAAAGCTAATAGTTTGGCTTGACTGGCAATGTATGAGTTGCAAGAATATTACTGTCAACATATGCCCACATTTAGGATGTCTGATGCCCAACACTTCACGCCAGAAGTGGTTCATGATGATGATGATGATGATGATGCCCAAGTGTAGTCATTTATTTTGTGCCACCTCTTCCCTTGGTTAAATTCAGCATCGTTATTCATTTTAACAATACCAGCAATAAGCTGAGGAATCATTTACTTCAATTTCAAACTGTCCTGGGGTATTTAAGAGTATTATTTTTCCTCCCCATGTGGGTTGCAATTTTTCGTTATTTTAAGCCCCATCCTGGCTTTTGCCAGGGGCCCTGAATATAGCCGGGGCAATTATGTGGCCATAATGGCTGAAAGGGGTTTCTGGGACCCAGGTGATCCTCATCTGCATGGTGGCACTTTGTGCCACGGGGTGTTTATCACTTGTGTGCTGTCCTGATGGGGTGCAACAAGAGAGGCTAAGAGAGAGAAAGGTATTTAAGCTAAAATGAAAGCACAGCACATAAAATAAATATGCAAGTTAAAAATGGTTAAATCATTCTGTAGACAAAATAAAAATACATGGTAAAAACACAGAAAACAGCTTGACAACCAATAATTAAAACAACAATTATATTACAGACACCTCCAGTTTAGTCAGTCTGTATTAGCTAAATTTTGTCACCCTCAGAATTTGCTGCCCTCAAAATTGTGCTGTCGTATGTAGCTGTGCATACCTAAATATTGCCCTTGTTCAAATTGTTATTGCATTAGGAACTCTTATCTCCAGATTATTTCCTCAATGTTTAACCCTAAAATATGTCTTATTGGAAACCAAGATGCAGTGTACATGTGCCTTCTGGCATGGTTATTATGTGTTTAAATCCTCACTGAGGCAGGGATTTTCTTCACTGACTTGGACTTTCAGATTGATAAAGTCTAAAATGGATACCAGGAAACGTTATGGAAAATAAAAGTGGCCAGCACTACACTGATAATATCACCATAGTTTGCCATCTGGTTTATTAATGTATGAGGCTAAGACCATATACACATTATGGCTTAAAGTTCAGAAAAGAATCAATTTCTTCCCTGTCCCATACACAGGTATCTTTCAAGACAGTATCATGCAAAACAAGAGTGTAGTGTCTAATAGATGGACTTTGAACCAGGGTTAACAAATCTGATCTGTCTGTAGCAACTGGATATTTGAAGTCTATTATAAGTATTTACATCTATTTGTCGACCAAAATAAGTATATTTGATAAAAGATTATGCAGTGTGCTAAGAAAACACATTTTATAGAATTTTATTTACAATGACTGATAAAGTTATACAACTTAATACTAGTGTGATGATATATAAAATAATAAAAGTTAGGAAAAATATACCCATTAAGAAAAAAAAAAATACATTATAAAACAAAAACTTATTATTATTGTAGCTGTTTACCTTTGGATTTAGCAGCTTGATTCTTTGTAACAGATCAAGAATCTCCTTCCCACACTGAATAGCACTGGTTATTGTCATCAGTGTCTGTAGTGGATATTAACTCTTTAAGTACCATGCAACTCACAATACACTTGTTTATTACTCTACATGACATATTTGTCATATATATATATTTTATATATGACATATATATGTCTTGAAAATTGGTCTGTTTTTCTCTTATGTCAGTTTGTTCTATTCCAGATGTTAATTTATATTAATCTGTCCCATAGTTGTATTATTTTAACTCATAAAGACTCAAAGTTGTCGGGTTGGCACTTTTCCACCTTTCTAGCCCAAACATGTTCCACTGTGCTATAGGGAAACATAGGTGTCACCCATGGCAAAGGCTGGTATGACTAGCAAGGCCAGCTCATGTTAAGAAGAATCCTGCCAATAAGTGCGTGTGATTTCAAGACCATTGTTACCATCACTTTTATCTGACATGTTTCTTTTCAGATGGTCAGCTTTCAACCTGGTTGCAGTCCTTTTCTTCTTTGAGGTGGTTTCTGTGGTGAAGTGGTTAAATTGTTTGCTTCGCGCTCAGAAGGTTGTGGATTCAATTTCCTGGGGATTGTCACCGGAGCTATGGAGTTTGTGCTCTGTACGGTGCTATTATCATGCGGCTAGCCATTCTGCGGAGAGAGAGACTGAGACATATGGGATAAAATCCCGTACAATAAAGTTGATCCTCACGACCTTAACCTTTCTTTTTTGACACTCTTTCCTTCCTCTCCAACCCCCCCCCCCCCCCCTTTCCATACACACTCACTATGTGATTGACAGTATCCTGTTTCCATGAATCCACCTCAATACTTGCATCATTCATATTCCATTTGCTCACATCTATAAATCATCGTAGAGACTTCTTCTTTTTCCTTCTTTGTATTCACCAACTGTAAACTCTGATGGAATGTTCTGGCTGTTCATCCACTTCCAGAACTTGAGTTCTGCATGCACATCTGGTTTACTGATCTGGTTTATTTGCATGCAGACTGTTGGTTCCTGGACTCTCAGACAGTAGCATTCCAACTTGGAAGAAAACAACCCTAATCAGTCAATTGTTACAACAGGCCTGTTAGGGGACTGTGGATCTACTCTAGTTTTTCTCCCCTCACAATGGGCCCTAGAGGGTACATGGGTTCAGTAGAAACTGAACCTCATGTCGTCTACCCATCTGTAATTCACCATAAAGGTTTTTTTAGATCTGTAATTCACCATAAAGGATGCCTCTAAATCTGTAATTCACCATACAGAATATCCTTAGTGACTCTACTATCAGTCATCCTTCAAGTGTATCCTAGCCATCTGAGCCTTCGAGGACTGAGCACTGAGAAAACTGTTATGACACATGCTCTTCTCAATATCTCAGTGTTTGTAATCTTGCCACCTCTTGCCATTCTTTCCAGCCAGCAAATTTACTCACTACTATTAGCCAAAAATATACTTTAAATACAGTTGATTTTTGACAATTATTGAAGTTCTAGAACATCTCAGTCTAAAAAAAAATATAATTTCTATTAAAAAATTAGTAACATTAGATATTCAGTCTGTTTTCAGGATTAAAAATTGAAAACAGAACTGACTGTTGCTGAGCTCTGATTTGCTGACTCTGATACAAGTAGTCAGTCTATGAGTTACCAATAACATTGATCTCTTTTTCTAGACCTTAGTAATCAAAGTTTTAAGCCTGTTGATTTAGTCAATTACAAAATAAAAATGACATGGTTCTGTATAACTATAAAACTTCAAACCTTTAACTCTAATGTTACTTTAAAGCAAAAGGTTAATATAAATGTTTACACTACCCTTAATTCCAGTACTGTAGAACTGTCACCCACTATGTTAGCATTAGTCAGTGTCTCACTGAGAACACTAACAGTTGTACAACTGGTTGTGTGAGCTTCCAGCCAGAGTAACATTGTTTTCTGTAGTCCACAATCATTTTCATTCACTAACTGAAGAGCCAGCTGACTCTCTGGTTGTCTTGTCTGCATCTCAGAAACAACCTTACACAGCTGAGGAAAACAATTTTCTGAAAAGAGAACAAGTAATATATGGTAGATATAAAAATGTACCATAATCGACTTTGATTATTTAGTGACCGCATTCAAACTCTAAGAAAGCTTGCTTAGAAACTTGTAACACATATTAGTCTTTGGTAGCTGGGACACTTATTCAGACCCAAAAGGGTTTCTCAGCAGAAGAGAAATGGCAAGTGGATAAAAATGGCTGTATACAACTCTACCTATGTGCCGTCTTGACCTATGTGTGTGAGCCATGGGCAAATGACAACAGCTCACAGAAGCCAGAGTCAGACCTCAGAAATAAGGTACCTGAGAAAGGTCGTCCAAGTGACAAAAAAGGACAAGATTAGCAACCAGACTATTAGTCATGATCTTGAAATCCATTTCTTACAAACTCAAGTGGATCTGTCACAGCTACAATGGTTTGGACATGCATGCTGAAGGAAAGAACTGGCCATCAATGCATTTAAGATAGACCAAGAACCAGGGAACCATGGTCCCAGATTTACTGGTAGGAAAACATCCAACATACCAAAAAGACAACTGTTGATAGAGAAGTCTGGCAATCTCTCTGGAAAACCTTTACATCCCAGTATAGAAGAGGATCAACTAAGTAAGTCAAGTTAGTGTGAATTTGTACAGGTTTAAAAAAATGTATTGTTAGTGAGCTCAGTAGTAATGTTCTTTATCTCAGTTAATGGTTGGCTGGATTATTTTCTTACCAGTTTAGTTTAGTTTAGTTTAGTTTATACAAGGGATCAATATCATGGCACAAGAGTAGTATGCCATAAGTGCTCCGTTCTACATCTAACTCAAGCCTGAATCTGAAGAATCTCAGCACAGTGCACAAACTCAGTAGCACCAGCCAGGATCCAGAAATACTTGGGTAGATTTTTAAATCAGAATATATATAATGATTATCTGTGACTAAAGACAAGAAGAACACCACATTATCTTTGGAGAAGAAGAAAATTAATTTGTCAAAATACTCATTCAAAAGTCAAACCAAAGGCTGGGAGGTTCATAACTCAAATTCTAAACATTAACTGCTCTCCCCCCCCCCCCCCCCCCACACACACACACACACACAAAACAATGATGAAGACAAAATCAAACAATGCTAAAAAAAAAACATGTATAATATGATATATATTACCCTCAATAAGAGTTTTCACAGGTACAGACCCGCTACAAGAAACTGAGGAAAAATTTGATGTAAAAGTATTAGAATGGCAGTTGAACATGTTGTCTGTCTGTCTGGTCTGTCTGGATGGATGGATGGATGGATGGATGGATGGATGGATGGATGGATGGATGGATGGATGGATGGATGGATGGATGGATGGATGGATGGATGGATGGATGGATGGATGGATGGATGGATGTATGTATGTATGTATGTATGTATGTATGTATGTATGTATGTATGTATGTATGTATGTATGTATGTATGTATGTATGTATGTATGTATGTATGTATTAGTTAGTTAGTTAGTTAGTTAGTTGGGTTATCCTCATTGCACTCCGGACATGTCCATAGGTGCTCAGATCCTCCCCTCAGTATGAAACCCCAACGTCCGATGGCTAATAGTACCAGTTCTATGTTGATTGTAAGTCTTCTGGCGTAGCTGGTGTGCGTCTCGTTTTTTGCTGTGCCGATCTTAATTCCCAAGTCTGCCATTCTGGCGAGTGATCTGGATTCACTGCCACCAAAGTCGTCTATCCTTCCCATTTCTCTGAGGGCATTGATAATATCAGCATGATCCATAGTATGACCGTCGGTAGTGATAGCGGATCCAGCCAACCTGTCAGCTCTTTCATTTCCATCGACGCCTGCGTGTCCCGGAACAAAAATAAAGGTGACTCCACGGACAGTGGACTTCTGTAATGATTCAAGCCATTGTCTTCGTACTGAACCTGCCTGAACCCTCCGTATCATACTGTATTGAATCACTGAGTATGTATGTACGCGGGTGTATTTTTGTGTTTCAAGCCAGGCAAGCGCTTGTATCACTGCCATCACCTCCATCGTCATGCTGCTGGTTGTCATGGTAAGGCGCCGTTGGCTTCTTTGACTGTTCTGCCCACTGAGCGTGCTGTAAATGCCCATGCGCTTCTTCTTTGGCGTATAACGGATCCGTCTGTATAGATTATTGCATCTGCTTCGTCTGAATTTTCACCGATGAGAGCGTTGACCTCTGCATTAACAGCAAATGTATGTATGTATGTATGTATGTATGTATGTATGTATGTATGCATGCATGTATGCATGTATGTATGTGTGTGTGTGTTTGTGTATATATATATATATATAAATCTTTTGTGTGTGTGTGGGTGTGTGTGTGTGTATACATGCGCGCGTGCATGTGTGCGTGCACGTGTGTGTGTGTGTTTTTTTAGTGTGTATGCATGTGTTTTTGTGTGGAGGCATGAATGTGCATGAAACCTCCAGCAAGTATATATGTTCATTTGTTTTATATACAGCACATGATTTAAATGTTATCAGACAAAAATAATGTATACTAGATGCAAGGACAACCTATTGCAGGTTGATTAATTCCAGATTCCCCCCTTCGTCTTATTATCATATAAAATTAAACACATGAATTATAATACGGGTGAACAAATTATTACATAACTGATCAAGAACTTTTCATTAAACAGAAGATCTTAGGCTTCTTATCATAGACTATGCCTTGAGGCATTGGGGTAGCTGCTGTGGTGTAGCAGTTAGATGCTCGCCTGGGTATATGAAGTTCATAGGTTCAAATCCAAACAGAGACTAACTTTTTAATTACCTTGTTTCCCTGGCATTGAATGGGTACCAGAAAAAAGTCATGGGAAGTAAAGGCAGCTGTTTGTAGACCATTGTCATGGAGGAATTACTGTGGCTCTCTACCAATTTCACAGTGCTTCAGGCCTGTAGTTCTCAGAGACTTCATCACAGATGTGATTAAATTCAACTCTGTCTCCATTAGCTACACTGGTATCTGCTTTATGTCCATCAGCTACACTGTTATCTGCTTTATGTCCATTAGCTACACTGTTATCTGCTTTATGTCCATTAGCTACACTGTTATCTGCTTTATGTCCATTAGCTACACTGTTATCTGCTTTATGTCCATTAGCTACACTGGTATCTGCTTTATGTCCATCAGCTACACTGTTATCTGCTTTATGTCCATTAGCTACACTGTTATCTGCTTTATGTCCATTAGCTACACTGTTATCTGCTTTATGTCCATTAGCTACACTGTTATCTGCTTTATGTCCATTAGCTATACTAGTATCTGCTTTATGTCCATTAGATGCACTTTAATCTGCTTCATGTCCATTAGCTACACTGTTATCTGCTTTATATCCATTAGCTACACTGTTATCTGCTTTGTATCCATTAGCTACACTGTTATCTGCTTTATGTCCATTAGCTACACTGTTATCTGCTTTATGTCCATTAGCTACACTGTTATCTGCTTTATGTCCATTAGATAAACTGTTATCTGCTTCATGTCCATTAGCTACACTGTTATCTGCTTTATATCCATTAGCTACACTGTTATCTGCTTTATGTCCATTAGCTACACTGTTATCTGCTTTATGTCCATTAGCTACACTGTTATCTGCTTTATATCCATTAGCTACACTGTTATCTGCTTTATGTCCATTAGCTACACTGTTATCTGCTTTATGTCCATTAGCTACACTGTTATCTGCTTTATGTCCATTAGCTACACTGTTATCTGCTTTATATCCATTAGCTACACTGTTATCTGCTTTATGTCCATTAGCTACACTGTTATCTGCTTTATATCCATTATCATTAGCTACACTGGACATATCTGCTTTATGTCCATTAGCTACACTGTTATCTGCTTTATGTCCATTAGCTACACTGTTATCTGCTTTATGTCCATTAGCTACACTGTTATCTGCTTTATGTCCATTAGCTACACTGTTATCTGCTTTATGTCCATTAGATAAACTGTTATCTGCTTCATGTCCATTAGCTACACTGTTATCTGCTTCATGTCCATTAGCTACACTGTTATCTGCTTTATGTCCATTAGCTACACTGTTATCTGCTTTATATCCATTAGCTACACTGTTATCTGCTTTATGTCCATTAGCTACACTGTTATCTGCTTCATGTCCATTAGCTACACTGTTATCTGCTTTATATCCATTAGCTACACTTTTATCTGCTTTATGTCCATTAGCTACACTGTTATCTGCTTTATGTCCATTAGCTACACTGGTATCTGCTTTATGTCCATTAGCTACACTGTTATCTGCTTTATGTCCATTAGCTACACTGTTATCTGCTTTATGTCCATTAGCTACACTGTTATCTGCTTTATATCCATTAGCTACACTGTTATCTGCTTTATATCCATTAGCTACACTGTTATCTGCTTTATGTCCATTAGCTACACTGTTATCTGCTTTATATCCATTAGCTACACTGTTATCTGCTTTATGTCCATTAGCTACACTGTTATCTGCTTTATATCCATTAGCTACACTGTTATCTGCTTTATATCCATTAGATAAACTGGTATCTGCTTTATGTCCATTAGCTACACTGTTATCTGCTTTACGTCCATTAGATAAACTGGTATCTGCTTTATGTCCATTAGCTACACTGTTATCTGCTTTATATCCATTAGCTACACTGTTATCTGCTTTATATCCATTAGCTACACTGTTATCTGCTTTATGTCCATTAGCTACACTGTTATCTGCTTTATATCCATTAGCTACACTGTTATCTGCTTTATATCCATTAGCTACACTGTTATCTGCTTTATGTCCATTAGCTACACTGTTATCTGCTTTATGTCCATTAGCTACACTGTTATCTGCTTTATGTCCATTAGCTACACTGTTATCTGCTTTATGTCCATTAGCTACACTGTTATCTGCTTTATATCCATTAGATAAACTGGTATCTGCTTTATGTCCATTAGCTACAGTTATCTGCTTTATATCCATTAGATAAACTGGTATCTGCTTTATGTCCATTAGCTACACTGTTATCTGCTTTATATCCATTAGCTACACTGTTATCTGCTTTATATCCATTAGCTACACTGTTATCTGCTTTATATCCATTAGCTACACTGTTATCTGCTTTATATCCATTAGCTACACTGTTATCTGCTTTATGTCCATTAGCTACACTGTTATCTGCTTTATGTCCATTAGCTACATTGTTATCTGCTTTATGTCCATTAGCTACACTGTTATCTGCTTTATGTCCATTAAATAAACTGGTATCTGCTTACACCTCAATGATAGCTGATGACAAGATATGATAAATACTAGACCTGACCTCTCCCCCCCCCCCCCCCCCCACCCACCCACCCAAATTACCTCTGCATCCTTTTTTTTTCTAGTGTTCCCTGGCTTCCTAGTATTCCCTGGCTGTAAACTCTGCTGGACAGTTCTGGTTGTCTGTTCACTTCTGGACTTTGGTTTTATTCTAGAACTTGAATTTTACATGCAAATCCATTTTACACTTATTTTTATGTAACCAGATGGCTCCTCTGTTTTCAGGCAGATGCACTCTGACTTCAAAGTAAACACTCCTAATTAGTCATCTTCTATGACATGCTTGTTAGGGAAGCGATGGGTCAATTCTTGTTAGCCCAAAATGAGGTCACAAAAAACATATGGGGAACCTCTGCATTCAAGTCATAGGCCCACCTTGATTTTTACAGAACATGCAAATTGTGTAAGTAAATACATAAACTACTTATACAAAATGTAAATCAATTACTGTAAATGACACATCATTTAACATAACATAACATAACCATTGACCCATTAGGGTCGTGGAAGTGTATTGATGGAAGCATTAGCACATAAAACCTGCCATCTTTCTCTGTCTTCCGCTTGATGAATAAGTATATGATAACTTTGTCCTGTCAATTTCTTGATGTTGTCATTCCAGGTTCTTCTTTGCCCTCCTCTTCTTCGACTACTCCCCAAAGTTCCTTAAAGTACAGTCTTTGCAATTGAATCATGTCTCACTACGTGCCCAAACAAAGCTAGCTTGTGACATTTCACCACTGGCAAAAGAGGCTCCTGATGTCCCACAAATTTTTATATTTTGTCTCTGATATATTTATTCGTTTTGTGTTCTAAATCATATGGTTATTAACAAAAAAAAGATTTTATTACCTTTAAGGCAAAATAAATGTAATCCAGTGTGGCATGTTTGTCCTTTATTCTTAAAGGACACAGATATTTTTGGTGCATCTGGTACTCTAGTTAATATTAGAACCTGAAATATCTGAAAGTTGAGGAAGAATATCAAAGCTTTGCAATATTTAGAGTGTTTACAAGAATAACCTTTATCCCTCAGCTAACAAATACTAACATCATTGCTACTTTGTTTTAAAGTCTAAGCCTTTACAATCTCCACACTAATAATTTACATTTTCCCTTACACAATATTTACTTTTCATGTCATCATATCAACAATACATATACAAAAGTGTTTCTCTCTCTCTCTCTCTTTCTCTCTCTCTCTCTCTCTCTCTCTCTCTCTCTCTCTCTCTCTCTCTCTCTCTCTCTCTCTCTCTCTCTCTCTCTCTCTCTCTCTCTCTCTCTCTCTCTCTCTCTCTCTCTCTCTCTCTCTCTCTCTCTCTCTCTCAGGCAACACTTCTTTTTCCCAAATATCTTGAACAATGGTTCTAGAATGCTAGCAGTTGTGTTGGATCTACTTTGAGTTCTGCTGGCAGTTCATCTTTGCCTGGTGCTTTGTTATTCTTTAAAGTGTGGATAGCTTTAAGGATTTCTTGTTTGCTTGAAGGTTCAGTAATAATGTCAATGTCCTGAGAGGCTGGTTGAATATCTAGGGGATTTTCAGGATCAGGTCTGTTCAAGTGGTCGGAGAAGTGTTTATTCCACTGCATGTCTTGTTTTTGTTCTGTGGTGAGCAGTCTGCCTTGGTTATCTCTGATGGGTATGCTGTGATAATTGTTTCTGCTTCCGCAAATTTGCTGGGTAATTTTGTGTAGGGTTTGTAGATCATGTACTTTAGCAGAATTTTCTGCTGTTTCAGCTAGTTTTTCTATAAATCTTCTTTTGTCAGCTCTGGCACTTTTCTTTGTCATTTTATTTAGTTCACTATATTCTAACATTAGTTTGTCTTTCTGACATTCTGATTTAGTGTGATTTATGAGGCTCTTTATTCTTTTTTGCTTGGCAATATAGTCCATGGTTTGACTGCTTATCCATTCTTTGTGGTGTTGTTTCCTGGTTCCTAATATGTTGTTGCTAGTTGATTTGTATGTTTCTTTGATCTGGTTCCATCTGTCTTGAATGCTGATTGCAGTTTGAGTGTCTGGGTCACTTGATAGGGTTTGAAATCTGTTCTTGAGTTCTACTATAAATTTAGTGGCAATGTCTTTTTCTCTTAAAAGGTTAACATTGTAGCGTGCTGTCTGTGTCTTAACTTGCGTGTGAACTTTTTTGAGTTTAAGTCGTAGTAGAGCAACTACAAGGTGATGATCGCTTCCTACGTCTGCTCCTCTTTTGACACGCACATCGAGTAGGGACCCACGCCATTTTCTGTTTACCATGAAATGGTCGATCTGGTTTACATCTCTTCTATTTGGGGATATCCATGTAAGCTTGTGTATATTCTTGTGAGGAAATAGTGTTCCTCCTATAACAAGTCTATTCGCCATGCAGAAGTCGCTCAGTCTTTCCCCATTGTCATTAATTGTACCACATCCTTGATTTCCCATTCATAGTTCTCTATTCAAGTTGTTGTTACAAACTTTTGCATTGAGATCACCCATAATGCATAGAATATCATGGGCTGGTACTTTATCTACTACCTCTTGCAGTCTCCTAAAGAATGTTTCTTTATCTTCGTCCTCAGCTTCATTAGTCAGTGCGTAGCATTGGATAATTGTAAGTTTGGCATGTTTCCCATTGAATCGTGCTGTCATTTCATTAATTGGATGCTACTCGATGAGATGTTTGTGCATACCTTTCTTTAAAATGAGTGCCACGCCTGCAGAATGTAGGTTATCATCTCTTCCAGAGTATACTATAGTTTCTCCTGTACCTGTTGTGGATTGTCCAAACCCTGTCCACCTGCTTTCACTAATTCCAAGAATATGCAGTTTAAAGTTCTGCATTTCTTTAACTACTTGGGCTTTTTTAACCGTTTCAAACATAGTTCTTACATTCCAGAAGCCAGTTCTTAATTTGGTTTTGACATCCAGCAGACTTGTTTTCCCATCATGAGCTTCCTTTCGGCTTTCACCCATGTTGTTCATGCTGACAGAGGGGCTCTGTCTCAAGACCGCCGGACGTTTAGAGCACTTATTTCCTCTTGAAGTTTCAGTAACGTTGTAGATTTTTTACAGGGCAGAGCTGTCAACACTGCGCCCAACCTCCGAGCCTGGAGGACCGGGAGGCCATCTTTAGTCTGGCCCTTCACCAATGACCTGTCCAGGTTGGGTGACCCTACCAGGAACTTACGTTCTCACCGGCATAGCTCATTAGATCATTGAGGCTCTCAAGCTCCCCCACCACTACAAGCTAATGGCCTCTGGGGGGAGTCAAGGTCTCAGTAACTCCTTCAGTCTATCTTCTTCTCTTGCCTCTTGGAGTTTCAATTTTCACGTTGTTCACTCTTGCTGCTGGCATCGTTGGTTTCATTCTCATTAGATGGCCAAATAATTTCATTCTTTGTTTCTCAATAAATTAAACAATGAGTCCATCGTTTCTCACTTCGCTCGCTTCTGGTTTTATTCACAGACATTCTCAAACATCTCATCTTACAGCTGTTTAGTTTTCTTTCGTAATCTTTTGTCAATGTCCAAGTCTAACATTGGTAACCTAAAGTCGCTATAAATGTTGTATTTTTAATTTGATTTTTCTGTCTGTATTGGTATAGCAGAGTGTTTTAAAACTAGAGCAAGTTGGTAAGTGACATTTTTGGCATGTCGGATTCTCGTTTGTATCTCTTTGTTGTTTTTTTACCATTGTATGTAAAGATGCTTTTCAAGTATTTAATTCTTGCAATTTTTCCGACTTTGATCTTTTATCTTAATGTCGATGTTTTGTTGCTCTCTAATTATTCTCATGACTTCTGCGTAAGATTTTTTTTTTTTTTTTTTAAGTATTAATCTTTATGTGACTGATTATGGTAACTGTCGTTTAATTGGTTTATGTGGTCCTGCAGCTGTTTAATTTTACTGTGGAATAAGCAGTGATCGTCGACAAAGAGCAGCTTATTGAAGTCCTCCTGTTTATCGACATCTGGTGGTGTTTGTTGTGTCTATTTTTTATTAATACTGTCTATGAATATTATAAAAAGTAAAACTAAAGGTGAAAAAACACACCCTTACTCATGATGTTACTGGGAACAAGTCTGTGAGGCCAGCTCTTGTTCTGATGGCTCTTTTATTTTCTCTATCAATAGCTCTTACATAATCTAGCATAAGGAGCGATTATTAAAGGAATAATAATATTAATATTATTAATATATCATTACAATTACATTATTTAAGTTTTTTCATTCATTAGAACAAATTAAAAAAAAAAAACAGTTGAAAACCTCGTTAACAGCTCCAAGTATGTGTACCACAGGAAGTCCGGCCTCATAGAGTTCTCTCAACATATAAACGATTAAAAAATGATAAATAAATTGATACAGCATCAACCAAATCTAGAAATAAAAATTATAAACAAATAATATCAATCATCTGCAGTCTCTCGCCTAGACTCAATCACCCAGTCAACGGTATTCGTCGTCTGCTATAAATACAAATGTAGGAGGACCGGATCACTTATTACAGAACAATACAAACTAAAATAGTAATTTTTGTTAACTTATTTGCAATGTTAGCACCTTGTTGGCGACTGTTTCATTTACTCTATGGAAGCTTGGGAATCGCTGCCTTGGGTTATGGTGAGTGTAACTAGCAAGTACAATTCCCTTAAAAGAAAAATCTTCCAAAATAAGTACATTAGATTCCAGACCATTGTTGCTATGTATTTGACTGCAACTTGGCTTTCTTTGAACAATCACATAGTACACTCAACGCCCTCTTAGCATATAAATAGGGAAAAGATAGCAAGGACTGAACTTTTAAAATACATGTTTTGATTGAAGCCGTAGCTGCAGATTCCAAGTTGATTCTATGATCAACAAAGCCAGAAAAGGTTTGGCTGCAATGCGAGTTATGGCTGTCATGTGTGGTCAACAAAGGCTTTCAGTCATCCTCTATCGGGGTTTGATCCTCTCTGAAATAGAATATGCACAGGCAATCCTCGCCCTCACAAGACATAGATCGACAGACTATAAAAGGTACAACATGAAGCCATGTGCATCATGCTTGGCTGCCCCAAGCCTACCTCAAAATCACTGTGGTCTTTACACATCCACTGTACGATGAACTAAATATATGTAAAGGCAGACTCAAACAAGGCCAGTCTTGGCTGGGCCAGGCAAAGACAGTTCTTCAACGGGCTTTTTCCCTTTAAGACATAAACAGTGGAGAACAATGGATACCCATACCAAACGAATACAAGCAGTAATTTGTGGCGATTGTCACCCTGACAAGACAATGTCGTGATTTGGCGCCTCAAATAGTTGATGCAGAAGTGAAAGCATTGGTGGAGGAACAAACATCGTCGGAAGACGCTGTTATTATAAATACAGATAGTTCTGTGATTTGTCAGAAGCGAAGTGCATGAACGTTCACGACAATAACTAAATAATTATGCCTCCTCAATAACGCCCTCTTCGCATATAAATAGTAAAAAGATAGCAAGGACTGAACTTTTAAAATACATGTTTTGATTGAAGCCTTAGCTGCAGATTCCAAGTTGATACTATGATCAACAAAGCCAGAAAAGGTTTGGCTGCAATGCGAGTTATGGCTGCCGATTATCAGGGTGTCAGGGTGACAGTCCATATTACACTCCATATCACACTTGATGGCAGCTGTAGAGAGCAGATTCCTGGCATTGCTGACACTTTAGTTAGAACACTGATTGACGAAAACACAGATGAAGGTGATGCTATAGTTTACACAGATTGGTCAGTAACTAGGGGCAAGCGAAGTGCATGGGCCTTCACAATAAGCTCAAGGGGAAAAACCATCAAGGAGATGAATGGCGTCTTTGCTGTTACAACTAGTAGCCTTACAATGGAAACTATGGCTGTAACAAGGGCTTTAGCATGGTTTGGTACTCAAAAGTTCACATATGTATGAATTCTTAGTGACTCGATGCATGTTTTAAAAAATTCAAGCTGGATTTATCAGGCAAGAATGGATTGAAACACTAAGCACTTTACGAATATCTGCCCTAACCTTTATCTTTGTGCCAGGTCATGCGGGTGTCCAGGGGAACGAGCGTGCAGACTATCTTGCTGACACTGCAGTTGCTATGGCTGGCCCAGTACTGGACAGAAGTGAGGTTATCAATGCCATGCGCTGCACTTACCGTACTGAGGAGCACGCCAAAGAACATGACTCCATATCCCTGTCTAGACGGATGGACATGGGGGTGCAGCCTGGAGCTTAAAGAAATGAACATTTCACTAAGAGGACAAGACGTTCTATTAACCAACAAAACAGGCGTCATCAGTCGTTTTACACTTGTGGAGCTTTTGGGGAGGAGATCGGAGCACCTATGGATCTGTCCAGAGTGCTGTGATGATAATCGTTTCTAATCACTAATCACTTTTGAGGAGGAAATTGGAGCACCTATGGATATGTCCAGAGTGCTGTGATGATATTCCTTTCTAATCACTAATCACTAATCAAAGAGGACAATAGAGGAGCCTTTGCTTCTACCAGCAGCAGCATGACAACGGAGGTAATGGCTGTGACAAAGGAGCTAGAATGGCTGAAAACTCAGGAATCCACCAATGCATGTTTGCTCAGCCACTTAATGAGCATGCTACAGAAGGTCAAGGCCGGCCACATACGGAAAAAGTGGCTCTATCTGATACAGCACTGAATGTTCCGCAAAACCACTTTCATTTGTGTCTTAGGGCATGCTGGTGTGCAAGGCAATGGGAGAGCGGATGCTCCGGCTGGCAGTGCGACTATCAGGGATGGCCATCTATGGACAGCAGAGACATCATCAACGCCATACGAGAGACTAAACGCTGTGAGGCTTTCATTTTCGTTAAAAATGATTTTTTACTGAATATACTGCATACACTGGGTTTACCACTTGGAAAACCATGCGAGAGCTACCCGTCGCCCCATCAGTTAGAACAGGATAGTTGTTGTTAGCCTAAAAACACTTGTAGGCATACTCAGGAGGAGTTCGGAGCACTAATGGTCAGGTCTGATGCGCGATGAAGATGACCTTTAAATGAACAATAGTATTTCACATGTTTTTTCTTTCTCTCTTACGTTCAGCCTGTTCTAAACTCACTTAAAACAAAGCTGTATGGCACACAGGAAAATTAAGCTGCACGATAGCTTTTATATAGGCTTATGACAGTAGACGCGAAGAAGAAGATGCCGATAAAGACTTTGGCCGATGCGTTTAACTATTTTGTGTTTTTTCCCTCTTTTCCCTCCTTGATGAACCTTCAAGTCATAGTGTGTGCAGTCTTGCCACTTTTCTTTCACAAAAAACATCCAAAACTGAGTAAAAATATATCTAAATTTGCAGGAAAAACATATAGAAAAAAATCCAAATGGAAAGAGTCACAAATTACGTATCAATTGATATGACTTACCCTATAGAATCATGTCCTCACTTTATTGAAGTCTACCTTACAAGATTCATAGGATAAACTTAGCTTGGATGATGAAGTTGAAGCTTCAGATCCAAAATGATTCTGGAATGCTTTAGCTGTTCCAATTTCTTTCAGTACTCAATCAGGGAGCTGATAAGTGGAACAGCCTTTTCCTACTCTTATCAGGCCGAATTTTATTTTTCAAGATAGCATTTAAGAGGTCAAATTTCATCCTGTTTCTTAGGTTATATTTGATAAATTCACTTCAAATGAAAACTTCTAGAAAAACATCTACCATCTAAACGTCAAAGCGCTATCTAAATGCAAGGGAAAACATCTAAATCTGAATGTCAAACATCCAAAGTGGCAACACTGAGTGTATGTTCATTTGATCATTGTAGTGTTCACTCCCCCTGTTTGTCGTTACTAACGCGAGTGCTTCCGGGTCCATCATTTGACACAAGGCCAACTCTCTGCACGACTGAATTGAATCATAACTGAGATGTGAACGCAAATGTTCGGGTTGTGAGGCGTCGTGGCTAGACGATGGAGCAGGATGAGCAATTAAATGTGCACGACATTGTTTGGAATTTCTCTGTCACTGATCCCCGGCTTCATTCAAAGGGATTTACTGTTTATAAAGTCTCCTGCAAGGTACACAGTTACTTTTGGGGGGTTAAAATTAAATAAATAATTATTGGGATTCTGGAGCCGGATTCTGTCTGGTTCGGTTCCACCCACTGAATACGAATTCATTATTAATTCGTCTAAATACTAACAAATCTAGTTATTAATATTAGTTATGTATAATTGGAGTTACTTAATTAATCAGTAATTATTTATAAGTCAGTACTAGTAGTATATAAGTGCACTATAAGAAAGGACGTTTCAACCAAGCAGCCACTTCTTACATTCATTCTTTATCAACCTTTTCAGGATGAAATTTTTAATTCGAAGCTCCACCCTGGCTTTTGCCGGGGGCCGCAATATAGGCAGGCCATAAATATGGCCAAATGTCTGAACGCGGTTTCTGGGACCTCTCTGCGGCGATCCTCATCCGCATGGTGGCACTTTGTGTCATCGGGTGTTTATCGCTTGTATGATGTCATGGTGGAGTAGAAAGTCAGTCAAGGACGTTTCAAGCTTGTAGTTAGCCCAAAAGTTAACAGGCGTCTCTCCTTTTAATAACGGTCGCTAGCTGCAAGTTGACGGCCGCTTAGTCGGAGTTCACTCCCTTGGCTGCAGTGCAAATACGGAGCAGACAAGTCACGAATCAAAAAACAAAGTGAGGTCGGCATGCCTGCTAGAGCTAGACCACACGCTGCGACTGACAGTAGCGACCGCGGTCTTGCGACGCAAGACTCTCGTAGACCACACGCTGTGACTCACATTAGCGACAGCGTACTTCCGACTTAGTGACCGTAGATGTGAGACCTGCGGATCTGTATGTCGTAATGAGCTATAAGCTTCCGTCGTGTCCGTGATGTGTCACCCTACCCCTAACCCAAACCCTAATCCTACCCCAAACCCTACCCCTAACCCTACCCCTAACCCTACCCCAAATCCTAACCCACGCCCTAAGCCTAACCCTAGGATGACAGGTAACTATATCATTTGTTTCGTTCCCTCTTTACCACTCTGTTTTTGCACTGCAGCCAAGGGAGTGAACTCCAACTAAGCGAACGTCGCCTTGCAGCTAGCGACCGTTATTTAAAGGAGAGCCCTAGCCAGTATACATTATACCAGAAGTAAGACCTAAGAGAAGAGGCAGAACTTCTGAAAGTTATTCAAAAAAAATTATTAACCAGAAGGTAAATAATTAATTAATGTTTAGAGTCGAGTTACATAAATATTTATTAAAATTTAAAAAAACTTAAGTCAGTTTGAATTGGTCGAAATCTTCAGATAGTTTGTCCTGACAAGGTGCGTGCAAGTTCACAATAATTGTCTCTATTGGATCTGCAAATGTTCTGCAAACGTCTCTAGTTTAGTAGTCATTTATTTACCAATTTCAGAATTGCATTAATTGTCTCATAGCTTTAGTTTATTAAGTAAAAGACCTTTTCCATGACAGTGGCGCTGTGGGCATATGATGATTGACTCATATTTTAAAGACCATTTGGCCCATGATGGTCAGCGTCATGCTGGTCGCCTTTACTTCCCAAGACTTTACCTTGTACCCATTTTAGCGTCTGGGTCAACCTGGGAGCTAAGGTTTTTTTATTTTTATTTTTAGTTTATTAAAAAGTGGTATTTCTGTCTGTTAAATGTCCTGCGATGGCTGGAAATTGTTGCTGGTTCACTTCAGAGCTGCAGTGACAATCAACATCTTTCTCATGTCATGGGTTGAAAACTGCATGGTCCTATAGGTGTTTCAAACACATCTCTTCCACCTCCGTTATCAGTTTGTCAGCTTTGTTCATTTCTAGGCGTGTTGCAATGTAAAAGAATACTTTTGTAATGTGACATAATCATTGCTTTGCTACGCTTAATGTCTGTTAGTTCTTCATTCTGTTTGCTCTCCATTCTTAAAATGATTGAATAAGTTTCTGAGAAGATTGTTTGCTATGTATGTTTCTCCTAATATTTTTTTTTTCTGTCTGTATTTCTTCTGTAGTCTTGAAAGTCTTTATCTCAGCTATGAAGTTACTTAAGAATGGTTCAGGTACCACTTGCTCAATTTCTAGATTCAGGAGTCTTTACTGAGTTGTTGGTGCTAATCTATATGAAAATGCTGCTAGGATGTACTTCTGTGAAGTTTATGGCTGTTATTGTACTCTCTGTTTCTTTGCTTTTTATTTGTAATGTTTATTATTGGAAATGTTTTATTGGAGAGGTGCTGCTGTCTAAGTGCTGAGAACAGATGTGCAGGGTAGATTGGTTTTGCTGTTGATAATATTTAGTATGTGATCTATTGTAATTTGTCTTTCTTTTTTTTTTTTTTTTTTTTTGCAGTCTATACGGTTACTTTAGTCCTCCCCATCCAGATCATTATATTCTTTCTGAGACAGTTCTAAAAAAATTCTTGAGATTTTCTGATAACAATTTATATAAGGCTAGGTCGACCCTAGAGCAAATGTGTTTAGTATTGAAAGATTAAAATAATAGTACTTTTAACTCTTTGATTCCCAGTGGGTTTAGCATCACAGGCCCAAGGGGTAGTCAAGAGAGACGTAAAATCAGCGCATCATGCGTTTATTAGGCTTCTAGGCAGTAACCTATGAACGTATGATGCGTTCCTTGAGATTCAAAGAGTTGATATGCAATATTTTTTCCTAACGTTCTTTTAGTGGGATTTATAGTTGAGAATCGGCGTAATGCTGACCACATTACCCAATGAGTGCTGATGGTCTGTAAAAATATGGGACGCTCTGCCCATATGCCCGATGCGCCGAAAGGCGTGAAAAGGAATCTTTACTTTTTTTACTTATAGTTGAGAATTAATGCTTGCTGTCATTTATATCTTAGTTGTAGCAAAATTACATTGAAGCATTTTTTGTAATTCTGTCTTTTTACAAGTCAATTAACGTCAGGTTTTTCCTATTTATTTCAGCCTTTTTTTTTTTAAATTTTATGTTTTTTAACAATATTAAGAAAGCCCATTTTAATTTTTTTCTTTTGCTTTACAGTGCTTTTCTATAAAATGCCCTGAACTTATAACAGAGGTAAGCATGCTTTTTATATTATTAATTTCATTGATTACTCTTGATACTAATAATTGTGTGCATACTTTTTAGACTAATAATTAATAATTACTCTAAAAATGTGTTTTTCATGACCTGTTAGTAAAATTTTTGTTGCCATGTTAAATCTTTCAGTGTCAAGAGACACATGGTATTTTAATTCTATCTTGTAAATCTCAACCATTTCGTGGTGTTCTTTTACCTTACGTATTTTGTCAGAAATCTGAAACTATGCTCTAACTACCATACCATTGCATTAAGTCATGCTAGCAAAATCCTCTTACGAATTATCATGAAAAGGATTGAAAGGAAACAATAAGGATGCTAATATATTTTGGTCATATCAAGCGCCACAATGGATTGGAAAAAGAGCTGTAATGCAGAAGGCATCGTACCAGGAAGGATAGGCATGGGTTGATCGACACGAAGATGGGCACAGGATATAAGTGACTCCTTGAGTGTGAAAGTATTCTGTTGAGAACTGGCAAGAGACCGAGTTTCTTTCAGGCAGACTGTGGTGAGAGCGACGTTCTGCAAAGGACATGCTGATGATGACACTACTGAAATCTGGCTTCTACATTGGTCATTTTCACTCAAATGTCAGCACTTATTAATTTTTTGTTTTTTGCAGTCTATACAGTTACTGTAGTCCTCCCCATCCAGATCATTATATTCCTTCTGAGACAGTTCTAAAAAAAATCCTGGAGATTTTCTGATAACAATTTATATAAGGCTAGGTCGACCCTAGAGCAAATGTGTTTAGTATTGAAAGATTGAAATAATAGTACTTTTAACTCTTTGAGTCCCAGTGGGTTTAGCATCACAGGCCCAAGGGGTAGTCAAGAGAGACGTAAAATCAGCGCATCTTGCGTTCACTGGGCCTCTAGGTAGGAACCTATAAACGTATGATGCGTTCCTTGCAACTCAAAGAGTTAACCCTGTATTTACAGAATGAATGAATCAATAAAGAATTGACATCACTGCACTGAGGTATTCCCACATGTGCTCTCTCCCATTCCTCAGCAGCCATTGAAAAGTTCCCATTCTGAGGTTGCCAGTTGCAACCTGATTAAAAGTCGACCTGTCCTTTCCCCTGTGTTTTGTATTTACAGTACAGTTACTATTTTAGTTATATACTCATGCACATGATTGAGCTTTCTGTTGTTTGTCTTTAGTCTATAAATGTAAATGTGTCAGAATCACATGTTGCTTGCTACAACACCTGCTGGTATACATTGGTTGTGATATTGATCGCTGCATTAAAGGCTTCATGCCCTGGGTCATGGGTGATGTCTGTGTGTGCATGCTGGAGGACCTTGTATATGATCTTTGGTTTATATGTAAATAGAAGGCACCTGCATCCAACTTTTCCCCTGCTACAAAAGAAGACTAGATTAAGTGTCATCCATACTGAGCTTAAACTCACTGAACTGCTTGTATTTATTCACACTTGAATAGTTTATTGCAGTTTTTTGCCTCAAATTGCAGTCGGCATATTTTCAGTCAAGTGTGTTTTTTTTTAATATGATGAAAATATGTAATGAAGTGGTCTTAAATTAACCCTTTGAAAAGAGCTGATTAGCTGACCCCACCCCTACCCCCAAAGTGAGCAAAAAAGGGGGGGGGGGGGGCTGGAAAACATTCTTTGATCAAGCCATGTCCAGGTGTTGATATTACATTTTAAATGTCTAGTTATTTTGTAAAGACTGTGTGAATGTTTACTACTAGAGTTTAGGGTAAGCATTCCTTAAAGTAAATCATAAATAAGGAAATCTCAGTTTTGGCGTGAAGACATGAGTGTTTGAATAATAGTCTTGTCTGTTTGGTTTTAAACTGTTGGGGCTTTGGAGGGGGGAGGGGATTGAAATTAAATTACTCAAAATCTAGGAATTGTTGTTACATAATGGCTGATGTGCATACTTACCATGACAGGAGTCCATGTTCAGTTTCCCACCTGTGGCTGAATTTGTTTTCTTGACCAGTATCTTTTCTTCTTCTCTCTTACCATTTACCTCATTATATTTCTTCAGCATGGCTCTCTGTGGCAGCTGGTACCAGAGCATTCTCGTCAGATAGCAAAACCATCTCATTTGTTGATTTTTAATAACTTGTATGACTGGTTTCAGTCCTAGTCTTATTCTAATTTCTTCATTTTTGATTTTATCTCTTCTTGTCACACTGACAGCTCTCTAAGACATCTCAACTCTGTTATAAATGTCCACTCATTAGTTAAAGTAAGTCTCTATGTTTGGCACTGGTAGCATACTTGACCAGTATGACTGTAAGAAAGTCCTTATCGTCTAGAGGCTAGATGCTCACAGAAGATTGTAGATTCAGGTCCTGACAGAGCCTTACGTTTGTCAGAAATGACCTCAGCTCCCAGGTCAACCCAGCCTTAAATGGGTACCAAGTAAAGGCTACATCGCCATCAGAGTGCCAATTTATTTATAAAATATTGGTCTAGCCCTATATGCCCAGTGCGCCTGAAGGCTTGGGGAAGGGTCCTTTACTTACAGTATTATTCTAGGGCACAGCTATTTAACTAGCAGCTCAGGGGTCTATTCCAGCCTTCAGAGACGCCTAGCAGCTCAGAATTCTGGGGCTCAGGTTAGAAAAGGAACTGATAATTCCACATCATCATGAAGTGATCTAGAATGTGCAAAAGCAGTTTCAGATTGTTTTTATACCTTGAGAGATGGATTTAGCATGGAGTCAGCAGAAAGTGGATGATTTTCAACCTTCAGGGGAAAGGTCAGGCACACTTCTTAACTCTTTCAAGTACCATAGAACGCAAAGTGCGTTTGTCAATTTCCATTTCCCGTCTTACTTTCCTATTCATTTGTTATATTAACCCATTCTGCCTAACTTGTTCATTTAGCTCTTTTGCCTGATAGTTTCATTCATTCATTCAGTAGCATGTCCCTCGCGGAACCTCGCTGCCATAACAACCCTCCGGAAAACCTTCCTATCATGAGCAAGATGTCCTGCGTCTGATACACCCATCTGGAGATCATCTGCCACATCCTGCACCCATCTTCTCCTTGGCCTTCCTCTTTCTATACCATGAGAGATGGATCTTCCCAGGCATATACCCCTCCATTATTGTTCTCTCTAGACTTCCATGACGTTTCAAGTGACCAAAATATTTCAATTTTCTTTGTTTTATTGTCTTTACTAGCCAACCCTCTTCAATATTCAGCTCTTGAAGTATGGATGCATTTGTTCTTTTCTTTACCCAAGATATTCTTAATTCCTTGAGAGCCAAGAATCTGTTAGTTTAAGTAAAATCTTGTTCAGATACAGAGTTAAAGTAATGCCCATAAGGGCCTTAAAGAGTTAATCAGGTTGCAACTGCACATTGAGTATCGAATCTCTTTGTTGGCTACTGAGGAAGGGGACTGAGTACCTGAATGCAATGGCGTCAGTTCATTATTTTTTTTTCATTCAAAAAAATCTATTGTTTTACCTTTTACACTCATTTGAGAGACAATGCAAATGTGGAAAATACTGTTGTGTTACTAATCTGCTTACTGTATCATTGTTCTTTATTTCAGCTAGTGTGTTGGAAAAGATATAATGACTTTAAATTATTATACAAGTCCTTAATGAACCTTCATAAAGCTCAGCATGGAAATGATCCTTTTCCAGAATTTGTGAAGCCTACAATTTTTGGTAGGTGGCTTCTTCCATGTTATGGTATTGTTATCTGCTCTTCTGTAGCTATTTTATCATTGTTGATGTTCTCATATAATCTTTTTGTAATTGTTATTGATCTTCGTTAATTGTTTTGTGATTGTTGTCATTCTCATGCAACTATTTTATATCTATTACTGTTCTCCTGTAGCTTTTTTATAAAAGTTGTTTTTCACAGCTGTTTGTTCATTGGGATTTTGTTTGTGAACATGTGCTCCAACATTCAGATGATATTTTGTTTTTTTAATTAGCATTTAAACTACATGATATATATTTTAGAAATATTTAAAATTTGTTATTAGAAGAGTGATTTTCACAGTAGAAAGACATTATACCCACAGTTTGCCGCAAAATTATGGAACTCCCCTTTTCTTTGGTATTTGAAAATACAAAATATTTCAAAAGGATATTGTCAGTTGTTTCATAAAGGTGTGAATATTTAGTAATTATCTGCCCAATGGTGAATTTTGTGGATTCATGTAAATACTCAACAGGCATGTTTAAATTGTATTTATTTATAATAAAGTATTTTTCATCTTCTTAACTATTTGAGTCCCAGGAGCCCGGCTCGTTAGCATAGTTGGCTAAACCGGATTGCGCGGTGACCGGGTGACGAACTCCTTGTGGTCCGGGTTCACGCCCGGGGGTAGGCAGAAAAGCCACATTTCTCCCAGATTTACAGTATTTATCATGGAATCAAGGCTGCAGGGTTGCGATATCCATAATACCGAGCCTAAGGGTTAACAACTCATGGCTTCTGGATACTAAAAAAAAAAGAGTCCCGGGAGTTTAGCATTGGAGGCCCAAGGGGTGGTAACGCAGTTTGGAACTGTCACAAAGTTACACATTAAAACAGACCATACTATAATTAAACTACCCCGCAACATACACATTTTATGCATCAAAGTGACCAGGGATTGTTCAGAAATAATATTAGAATACTGCTATAAAATTAAAAACAGCAAAATTGTTTTCCGTTGTGACTGCATGTCAGTCCTCCAGGCGACTCATAGGGATCCACGAGACAACATGGAAAAAGAACTGACCCATTCAGCTAAACAGACTCACAGAAAACAAATCATTCTCCAGTGGATCCCGGCGCACTGCATCATACCAGGAAATGAGTTAGCAGACAGACTTGCAAAAAATAGAACAAAAGAGAAACAACACGCCCATTCGTTGTCATTACCAGAAATCAGAACACTTATCAAAGGAAAATGCAAGGGATTGTGGAGAAACAAACAGTAAACATCCACAAGACCCCATCAGCAGACTCAACAGAAAGCAACATACAACAATTTTCAGTCTACGAACAGGACACTGCAGGCTCGACTACCACATGCATAAAAAAAAGATTATACAGTCCCCACAGTGTGCCTGTCAAACAGGACCACAAACACCTCAGCAAATTCTGCAGACCTGCCCACTCTACCTGCAACTTCGAAAAGACTGGCCTCAAGAGCAAAGTGTGCAGAGCAAGCTATGGGGAACCATGCAGGACCTGCAGCTGACATGCGAGTTCATAGAGGCAACCCACCTGATGGTCTGATCTGAACATACGAAACCGAACGCAAAGAAGAAGAAGAGAAGATAAAATTAAATTGTGTGAGTAGTTCATTATTAGTAAATAAACCGATCGTATGTTGAGAGAAATTAGTAAAAAGAATTTATAATTTTTCCACTTACCACAATGGCAGTCAAGGAAAACTCGATCAAATATATTCAGAATGAATCACAAATGAACATGAACCACTTAGTAATGCTTAAACTTTTAGAACATCTTAACAGAGCACTTTTTTAGTAACGAAAAAATGACCTTTATTAGTATATTAGTATTTTAACCCCAACAAAATGAACTTTATATAACACTCAGTTTGTCCATAATTTTATAGCCTGTGTTCTGAAATCATAAGGGGATGGCAATAGACCTAACTGACACTGACGAATATTACTTTTTTCACTTTTATTCTCTTTGTACAGGCTGACTTTGTTATCGTTGTAGGTTTTGCGTGAAGTATATATCAGAGCTATCCCTCATCAAAGTTTAGCTTTATCAGTGGCTGAAACAAGTCTACTTCACAACCTTCTTTGTCTAGTGTCAGATAAATCTGATAAACACATGTTTTTTTTTCTTCGAAATGCGAGACTTCTAAAGTTATAAATCTTGTTGACATGCATAAAGAAGTCTGCTCGGAGGCCATATTGTTTTCACACAGACAGTAACTTGGTAAAGTTAGCAAGCCTGCTACATTTTGTGATCTAAACACGTTTCGAATACCCCAAATGGTCACCACGTGCGACTTTGAACACAAAGAATGTGAAATACCATTCAGAACTGCCGGTTTGTTTTGTTATACTGACCAGTGGTCAGTTAAAAACATAAACGCATCACACACTGATTAGCTATGAGAAAACAAGGTGTGATGAAGAAATTGGCAGGCACCACTTGGGGAGCAGACAGTTGTATCTTGAAGCAGGTATACACCGGCACAGTCAGACCAACTCTCGAATACGCATCATCGTCATGGATAACAGCAGCCCATTCCAATAAACAGATACTAGACAAAACGCAAAATAGAAGTCTGCGTACAAATCTGGGAGCCATAAAATCTACACCTATTGTAGAAATGGAAAAGGCAGCTTCACATCATCCCCTTAGAAGAAAGAAGAAGGACAAAAGCAATTCTACATGCATTGCTAAACCATCCATTACACGAAAAATTGGCAGCCAGGACAAAAAAACCGACATAAAGCGCACAAGCCTAAACCATCTAACTAAGAATTTGGAAAGTCACTCTCTTCACTGTTTTGTACACCTGAAGAGTTATCTTTCGATCTCTGGGACTCCGAATTATTGACACTCAATGTGTCCATCCCGAACCTGGGAAACAAAGATGCTGAGCCCGCTTTAGTGAAGAAAGCACTCACAATGGAACACCTCAACAACATGTTCCCACAGGACAGTGGACGAGAATCTTTACACGGATGGATCAGCAAAAGAGGCAACTACGAATGGTGGGGCAGGTGTTTACATAAAAACACCCAGATGCCACTACTGTGTCCCTAGCAAGACGAACTTGCTCTAAACTACAAGGCAGAGCTCTCAGCCCCTTTTGATGGCAGCGCAGTATATGAACAATCTGCACCGCAGGCAGGATAGTTTTTCTCACTGTGAAGCTATACAGGCCCAGTCCAAACCTACCGACAGAACACTACAAAGTCTAACACAGGAACTTGCTATGTTGTCAAATTGAAATTATCCGTCTCACTGTGGAGGCCATGCTTTAGCCAAGGAAGGCAGTCAGTTAGAAAAAACATTATAGAAAACAGCAGATCAACACTACTGAAAAGATTTTCTGATTTAAACAGAACAGACCAAGTCACAGTTTTTTTCGCTTACGCACTTGCAGACTCAATAAACACTCACATAAATTAGGTATGAGCCAAACAGCTCTCTGCAGTGTCTTCGTGCTGAACAGACTCCAGAAACATGTCCTGCAAGACTGTCCTCTCCTGGCAGAGCTGCGGGAGCGACATATGGCAACAAGTAGAACTGACAACTAAGCTTTGGGGGAAACCTTGAAAAGACATCCCTACAGTGATTATTGACCAAGATGAAGAAGAAGCTGGGCCTGTATTAACCGATTATTGTGTGATGCATTCCTTGGGACTCAAAGGGTTAAATTAGCTACATGAATTAAGATGCTTGCCTGTGAAATCATAATGCCGTAAGTAACATCATCATCTTCATGTGCAGTGTTGAGATGCATTGGCAGTCATTATTCACTATCTCACCTGATCACCAGTCTATGATTAAGTCTGTGTTCTTGCCCTGCTTATGCTACTTATTTCTTGTGAGTGTTGAGATCTAAAAAAAAAAATTATTGCTACGTAAAGTTTCTAAACTGTTACCTTTCCTTGCAGGTCGTTTTACTGAAAATGTCATTGAGAAGCGAAGACAAAGTGCTGTGGAGTTGTTGAATTTTATCAGCACTCGCCCACATCTGTACAAATCCCACACATTTAAACATTTTCTTGAAGTAAGTTTCATTTGATTACATTTATATTTCTCCCCCATTCTCCTTAAACAAATCTTGGTAGTGTTGTTGCTAGTTTTCTAATATGCCAGCCTAGTGGTTGTGAGTTAAAATCTTCCTTCAGGCAGAGTTTTCTGTGTTATGTGTGTGAGCGCAGGTGGGGAATTGATTTGATGACATGAGTAGGACTGAAATTGAGCTGATTTGAAGAAGTAAATACAAAACACAAAACAAACTATTACATTCAACGGATCAACGTCTCTGTTACAGCTATGAAATATCATCCTAGAGATCAAAACAGCCGCCTCTTCCAGGAAAGTCATATCATTCATAGCCTCAGCAATTCAGGAATGTCTTTAGCATACTTTTACTTTAAGTTGTATTTATTTAATGAGTACTTTGCCTCTTCTTCCAGCTCTTTCTTGTGTGTTTTGTTTTGAATAAGCTCCTCTTGTCCATATTTTCTCCTCTCATTTACCTTGCGATTTGTTTGATTAGTCTTTTGATAAAATGTTCAGTTATATTTGTGTTGGTCTTTTTCTTCATTGAGCTTACTAGTAATAGTCTGTTGTGTTTTTTGTCCAGTTACTTCTCATTTGTAGGATTACCCTAGTAAACTACTTTCATGGTGAAAATATAGAATGAATTTCATAAACATAATGTGAACTACTGTTTATAATCATAACAATTTGAGAATGGTGGTAAAGAACAAAAAAAAGTTTATATAATAAATTAAACTGTGTGTGCCCCGTATAGTTGTTTTATCCATGAGTGTGTGTTTATATCTATGACATGATTAATGAGAATCTGGAACATTTATCTTGAATCCCAGTTATACCAGGTGTTAATGAGTGTGAACCAAAATGTATATAATTTGAGATGAATGCTTTAGACAACATATAAATAGGGTTCTTGGAAAAAATATTCACTATATACAGAAATATTTTTTTTTTTGGCTCAGAATTGCAGACTTGTTTCTTTCCCTACTCCCCACCCACACAGGCTCTCTCTCTCTCATTCTTTCTCTCTCTCACACACACACACACACACACACTCACACACCCCACTCACCTCCATATGTGTATTGAATTATCATCTGTATGTACATACATAAATGATTGTATTGCATATAAGAGGAAATAAAATAAAATTAAATTATTGATTTTAATAAAATTATATAATACTACTTTGCAATCAACGGCATGATGTTGACCACATCACCCACCAAGTGCTGATTGGTCTTTAAAAAATATAGGTCTAGCCCTATATGCCCAGTAAGCGTGGAAGAGCGTCCTTTACTTCACTTACTTTCTAATCAAATTATAATTTTTTTTTTTTTTTTAATGTTGGCTTTTTTAATGAATATGTATCTGCTTCTGTGATTACCCTAAATCTTTTCATATGCCAGACACTTGCCTGAAATTGTATGTCACTTGGGAGCTATTGTCTCAAATATGTGTACCAAACTGATGCTGTACATAAGTTTAAATGCAGTATTAAATTATTTACCTGTAAATCTGTGAAAGCAACAAACGTTTGTATTAATTTTTAATTGTGGTAAATTTGTCAATTGATCAGGAAGGAAGAGTCCAGTCAGACTTCAATAAAAGAGGATCACTTCTGGGTTCAAAATCTTCCAAATCAAATGTTATATCCAGCCCATTGAAAGGTGATGCAGATACCAAAGCTCACATTACCCCGCCTCATCTCAAGTTGGATAACATGGAGAAAGTCAAACTTGGGCCAGGTGCTCAGTTAGCAGAAAAGCCTGTCGATGAAAACAATGACCAAACTGTGCATTTGGTGCAAGGGAATGAAGCACTGGGACAGGGACAAATAGAGTAAGTTATATCTGTTTCAATGTTTCCTGTTTTGACTCATTATAAATATTTTAATACCAATGACCAGTTACAGGAGAACATGTCTAGTAGTGGGACAGTTGGTGAAAGGTATTTTAGATCACTCTGTTATAAATTAACTACTGGACGTAAATTTGCCTAGAAAAACCACACAACAGCCAAGGGCTGTTGGGGTTGGTTCTGCAACGTCCTGTAAAGGATACGCAACTAACCTAACCTGTTATAAATTTGCAATTCTGTTTGCTCATTAGGGTGTCCTCCACAAGTCTCAAGCGAGGCATTTCATCATGTTGCAGATCTGTTAATTTTGGCAGTGTTTTCCTTCTTCCTCTCTTTTACCTGTTTTCCTTGTTCGTCTCTTTTTTCCATATAACATGTCTTTTTCCTTTCTTATATCCTCAGTCGTCACCTTTCTCTCCCAATTTGTTGTATGCTCAGAGAGCACATAATGTAAGTTTATGTGTGTGTGTGTGTTTTTTAACTGAAGTTGAATGACTAAGAAAGAACATTTTTAATTTGTCACCTTTTTCTTTATTTGGCTTTGCTGTTTAGTGAAGTTTCTAAATTTCTCACGCATCTTATGTTGCAGACAGACCATTCTAGAAGGCACCTGGAACTTTCCACAAGTAGCAGATGATGTAAGCTTGGGCTCATCCACTGAAGATGAAATAGTTGATGCAGACGATGATTTGGTTTCAGCATCTTCTCTACCTGATGCAGACCTAACATCTTTTGACACCAGAAGTCAAAGCTCTGCCAAGGCTGGTATGGGAAAAAGCATTTCAGGAAGCACAAAATGGCTGCAGGAGGGTCTAAACATTTGTGCAGGTATGGGATCTGAAACAATAAATAGTTGTCAAGGTTTGTTTATTGAATTCAATATTCTGTGTATTTTCAAAAGCGTATGTGAAACTAAAAAGATGAATATAGCAGCACCCAGAGGAGAAATAGCAAATCCAGTCCTAATAAGAATAGAAGGGAAGTAAGAATGTTTATTGTACACTTATTCTGAGAAGTTGATCAATCAATCTTGTACCGTCTAAACACGGAAGGTTGGCTGCAAAGGATCGTCAACATATTCTGTCCTTTGCCCCTGGATGTACACATTCTCAAACTGCTGTTCAACCATCTATTTTTGTTTTCCTGCCACTTGTATCACTGTCTACGCTTTTGCTCACTTGCCTTCAACTGTTCCTTCCAGTATGGTTTTTAAAAGAGTGTGTTGTCTTTTAATATGATAGTTTTGAGAAGCTGATAGATGCAGTGATTAGAAAACCTCATAAGGTGACAACAAAACCTTGGACTAAAAAATGTGCCATTGTGTTGTGCAGATGAGCAGGCAATTACATCATAAAAATAGTTATAACAACTGCTCACCAAATTTAATGCCATGGCTCAGGCATTTATTTAACATCAGGATAAAATGTCAAGAAGAAGAAAGTCATATGTTGAATTTATCAGAGCTGTTGAGAAGAGACAGTGCATGGATATGACCAAGACACTTTAACATCAATCATCAGGTTATCTTGATGCTGTTTTTGTTTTCTTTTTCAGGCAGTTACAAATTTAATGTGGTTAACTGCCAAGAGGAGCAGCTGGCCAGATGGTTAAGAATGCTGGGCTCTTATTTTGAAGACCCAGGCTTGAATCCTCAGTAGCATCATGTGTTATTTTTGTTATGAGCAAAAATAAAATCCTAACATGCACAGCTGTACCAGCCATGCAGCTCTAAATCCTCAGACTCAAGGCCCCACCCCGACTGTAGCTGGGGGCCCTAATATAACCTAACGGTTGAACAGGGTTGCTGGAACTTATGCCCTGGTGATCTTCATCTGAATGGTGGCATTTTGTGCCAACAGGGGTCAGTCGCTCGTTGTACAGTCCTGGTGGGTTTGAATCACATACATAAAACAATAAAACACTTGTAGGTTACATAATTAAACTGTCACATTGTAACAGTATTTGAGATACTTTAGATTCATAACACACAGAAACTGTTTAATTTTTATTTTTAGTGTCTTTTGGATGAATTACACTGTTTTCTGTCTAAATTACTTTATCTCTGTATTACTTGTAACATTTTTTGCTAGGTGAATTTGTGCGGGAGCTGCCGACAAAATTCATGACAGTAGAATCCTCAAATAACAACAGAGATCCAGCTTTTGATGCAGAATCAGTAGTGCCATCATCATTCTCAACACAGGACAACTTTCAGGCAGATCCAAGTGCTGCAGCAAGTTGTAAGAATGATACTGTTGGTAAAAGCATTGATGTTGAGGAATGTGGGTCAGTGAAAGAGGCACTCCAGAGTTCAGGCTCTTCGAAAACAGAGTGTGGCAAAGGGGATCTAGATTTGTCTGTGGAATTACACATGAGAACATCCAGTTGTGGCTCTGATGTAACTACAAGTTCATGGGGGTAGGTTTTCACATAGTCCATTGTATTTTATTATTCTGTGGGGGGTAGATAATATAATTGTTATATTTCATCATATTCATAAGGCTTGGTTTTGACAGTTCATTATATTTCATTGTATTGTGGGGGAAGAACAAGATGGGAAGATAACCTCAGAGAAACTCTACAGCACCATGATGTGTCTGTGTTTGAAGCAGCCAGCAGGGCCAGCAGGACCTTATATCTCCCTCGACACCCAAAGCGGTAAAAGAGGACGTATAGAAGAAGATAATAACGTTGGATCATTAACATACTTCTTCATGAGAAAGGAGACAGTACAATCTGTGCCATAAAAAATAGAGTTTGTGAGTTTGGTACAGCAGCTCAGTAGCATTTCTGTCTTCAGAGAAACAAATGCATATAATATTTGATAAAAGAAGTTCATGAAAGAAACACAACTCTACAATTTAGACCAGAGTGTTCAACTGGTGAGCCACAGGCCAAATCCGGCCTGCAGGGACATAGAAAGTGGCTCGTGGATCATTGGCAGTCGTATCAAATTAACTCTCTCCTTTCTATGCTGGTACCTCTGGCCTGTGACAGTTGTGATTTTGGTGACTGTCCAACTAACGACCACGTGTCTAGGAATTGATGATATCTTGAGGCCCACTTGATTCAAGTACTAGGAGACCGTTGGAACATGAGTAACATACTTTATTTCTCGCACCATACAACAACGATATGATAAAGGAAAGCCAATAGCGCTCTCATAAACACTTGATTAATAGCTCACCAAACATTATTATAAGAAGTCACTGCTCACACTGAATAAACAATTTCATCATGAAAATGTCGGTACAGGATTGGTATATCTCTGAAGGATAAGCTGGCACGAAGTCTGATAGTAGCCCCTATCAATCTCGACAGCAGGGAGCTGTTAACTTAGGACTTTATACATAACAACGCAAGCAGAACTCTCAAACAACCGGCACAAAGTCCGAACTATCTATCAGTCTCCACAACTTGGAAATGAAAACCTGCGTCTGTACACACCAATGCCAGCAGGTCTCACTCTGCACATCTGTCCCTCAGCCGTTTCTGTTTTCCCATATCTACCCGTTCAGTACGTGCATATCATTTTTACCGCGCTCAACTGCGCACAAACGCCCAGCGCAGTTTTCGGGTACTGACCATGTTGCGACCTTCCCCATTCTCAGCTAGTATTCTGAGCTCCATCCCCCTCACTTAATATTCATCATGAGATAATTGAGACGTTAATATTAATACAAGTTAACCTCTTCTTTGAAAAAAAATGTTGCTGTAAAATATCGCAATTTCCATGCAGAGAATTCAAACTGCTGGATTTTTTATACAGCAGTTTGTTAACAAAACTTAAGCTATATTATCTTATTATTATCGCCGTCACCACACATTAGACATCCCTTTACGTGCTTAGTCTTCCAGTGCGGCAGCTATCATGAGTTCTCTCTCCTTATTGTTCTTATACAAAGTTAGTTTTCTGCCCGTAAGTTATTGGATAAGTGTGTTTACCTGTGTTCCTTGTGTACATATGTATTATCAGAATTGGGGTGGCGTTAGCGCAGTTGATAGGAGACTCGCTTTCATATCCATCTATGTAATGGGTACCAGAGTTAACACTCTGAGGTAAATGGAGGAACGTCGCTGTAGATATGGAGTTGCATGCTGAAGGCAACACAGGCGGACAGTTTCTTATCAGCTGTCTGTACTGCAGGTTTATAAGCGTGTGCAAGGACGCTGGTTTACATCTCCCGACTTTACATTTTTATTTTAATTAGAATGCTTTATTAATTTGAAGTTATTATGTGAATGCTATATGCAGGTCACAGGATGTTGCGTTCACTCAGACACATGATTTGAATAACACCTTCAGGTCTTCATTTGAAACATCTTGGAGTGTTGAATCTGACATGTTAGAGGACTCTTCAAAGGTGTTAGGTCAAAAGTCGACACAAACACAGACTTCTAAAAGCTTGTTGAAAAGTCTAGTTTCTGGGATGTCTGTATTAAACAGACCAAGATCAGTAACAGAACAGAGTGTTTCAACAATGAGCCTTGGTGGTAAGTTATACGATCAGATTAGAAAACAAAAACTGTTTGTCATTTTATTTTTTAGTTACTGCAGAAAAGAGGGTGCTAAAATGTTACTTAGAACCTGTTCTGCTGTATGGCAGCGAATCTTGGAACGTCAGTGAACAAATTAGAAAAAAATTTGGAAGCAACAGAGATGTGGTTTCTGAGACGAATGATACGAATACCTTGGACGGCCAGAGTAACTAACAATAATTGCTTGAAAGAAGCTAATGAAAGTAGGTCTCTGTATACAACAATAAGAAAGAGACAAACACTGTTCTTTGGCCACATAATGAGAAGAGAGACATTGGAGAACATTGTGACAACTGGAAAGATCAGTGGAAAAAGGAGTAGAAGCAGACCAATAGAGATGATGCTAGATGGGCTGAAACAATGGCATGGAGGGATATCGTCAAGAGAGCTATTCCAGGCAACCAGGGATTGTGATCTGTGGAGATGCATGAGGGTCTATGCCAGTTGGCAGGGCACATGATGATGATGAATCACTGCAGAAGAATAGGTTTAATGGAAACAAAAAGAGTAAAATACAGATGTTCTGAAAAACTTGTGGTGAAAAGGAAGTTGGTGAAATAAATTAAAAAAGAGATAATATTTTGGCTGTTTAAAAAGACATAACAAACAGCCCCTGGCAGTGTCGTGTGTGAACAGACAAGTTAAAGCCTAAGAGGAAGCTCCTCCACTCAACTGCAAAAAAAAAAAAAAAAAAAGATTTTAAAAATAGCACGATTGTAGAGACCATGAGTTGCCCATGCACATTGATCCCTCTCTCGGCATACCTTGTGTACTCCAAGGGAAAGGTGGTACCAGTATGTGAAACAAAGTGCATGCTGCAGATTCAGAAAAGTAGTGCTCTGTGCCAGTTAGAGATTCCCTTTTAGGTCAGCTGCCAGTCAAGGCTAAGGGCCTAAGTCATACATTCTGAGACAACCTAAAATGAGTACAGGGACATTTTCTGGAAGTAAAAAGTGGGTTCCAGAGAAAGGAGTTTCCAGTAACCCAAAATCCAACAAGTCTTGAACAGATTCACACAAGGTTTGCAGAAGAAAAAGTTGACTGTAAGTTGAAGTCATGCATTCATTCTTTCAGGGAGGTGATTTAAATACTTTAAAGTTTCAGGTTCAGAATCTGCTGCTGCCTACAGATTTCATTTTTTTATTGTCTGGTATGTCCTCCACCTCAGGAAGAATATTGTATGCTATCTGTTTTTGTCAGCCGAGGTGAGAAAGAGAGTTCTCAAAAGCTATATAACCAATCTTAATGTGCACATGTGAATTATAGACAATTAGCCGATTATTTAACAATTTAGTGGATTCTGCAAAGATGATTTATAAAAGAGTGAGTAGAAAAGCATGGATAGATAACAAGTGTATAGAAGACATCCAGTTAATTTACACAGAGAATGGTTCGGCGTTGAGAGGAAAGAGAAGTGCCTGGGGGTTCGCAGCAAAAGCCAATGGAAAATCTTTAGTGCAAGACAGCCAAGCATATGACATGAAAACATCTAGCATGAGAATGGAGGTGGAGGCGGTAACTGCGGCTCTCAGGTGGATAGAGAACAAGATGCATACACATGTCATATTTGTAACAGACTTTGAAAGCATGCTGAGAAAGATGGAGACAGGGATGCTTCGAGCAGAGTGGTAAGCTTCACTGGAAAGGTCGTGGGTAGCGAGCATACTTTGGATTTTTTCTCCAGGCTATACCGGCATGGTGGGTAATGAACAGGCAGACAGAATAGCGGGATCTGCACCACTGGGTGGTGAATTGATACATGACAAGGCAGATGTGGTCAAGGCCCTTTGGGAACAAGCAACAGAATCAGTAGAGAAAGAAGATTATTATGGACTGGAGACAATAAGGCACCTTCATGTAACCAGAGGGTCTGGCCGGCTCACTACACTCAGAGGAAAGGCAAGATGGACATATAACCAGATTGTGACCATTACCATCAGTATTGGAACTCTGCCCTGGCTGCTGAAGATGAGACAGGATCATGCATGGGAATGGAGCCCCAAGTGCCTGTGATGTCCAATTCTTGTTCTCAAGTCATTCATTCAATCAGAAACTGAAGAGGAGGCATTGAAAAAAAAAAATCCACATTCTTTTGGCACATCATGAAAGGGGAAGAACTGGGGAGCATTGGGCAGTAGGAAGGTTAAAGAGGAATTTAGTCAGAAGGGAAGACCTTGAAAGAAGATGGTAGGCAGTTTGGCATCATGTCACAGATGAAGATTTGTGTCGGAAAAGATTGACAGTACTTGTGATAGAAGGCTAAGAACATACCATTACCAGTGCTGCACATCATGGATTGTATAGAAAGAAGGTGTCATCTGACCCCTACTTCAGTGAATGCTGATCAGTATCTTTGTATTTATATTTGTGGTATTTTCTTATTCTTCTTATTGTTTACCAACTGTAAACTCCAGTGAAAAGTTTTTTTTTCATTTTGTTTGTCCAATTCTGGACTTTAATCTTGTTGCAGAACTTAAGTTTTGTATGCAGCACCTTTTACAGATCGGAGTTATTTGTAAGCAGATTGTTGGTTTATTTCTTAGACAGATGCACACAGACTTCTAATCTTCTTCTTCTTCTTCGATCCTTCTGTCAGAAAATTTATATCAGGAGGCCAGTAGCCTTTATGAAAGCTATCGTGCAATCCATATCCTCTCGTGTGACCATGGAGGTTTTGTCTTCAGTGTGGTTAGAGAACAGATGCCAGATTGCGTCATCTTTGTCAGCATACAGTTGACAGCATGTTGGAGCACATGGCTCAGCATTTTCGAGCAGGTGCCACGCTGCAGGGACACGTCTCCGTATTTCCTATACCAAAAAATTTGAACATATGTTTGACGAAATCTGTTGTGCCCTGTCCTTAGTCTGTATATAATACACTGTCCCTCTCTAGAGAGGCGATGAAGTGAGTCTTGGGGAGAAAATCTGGTTGTGGGTATCCAGCCACCTTTCTTGGATACTAGATTGTATTAGATTTTTCATCTCTTTGGTGGGTTTTAAGTTGCTATTTGGTTGTACCATGTCACTGGCCGCTTCTGGCCAATCTGTCCGATATTTCCATTGCCTTCCAATCCACATTGTGACCTGGAATCCACTCAGTACAGATTGTTCTACTGAAGAGCCTAAGTAATCAGCTCGTGTTGGCCGTCAATACCCTACAAACTGTGGTGTCATATAAACCCGATTTGGATTAACAATTGCTTGTAGAACTGACATAGCATCAGTCAGAAAAGACCACTCTGCTATATTTGCTGTGTCAATCCATTCAGGAAAGAACATGCGGCTAGAAGTGCTTCTGCCTCTGCTCTGTTAATTGGAGGAATATGAACCTGTTGGACAGCCTGGTTTGAAAACCATTTGGGCATTCTATGTATCATTCCTCCTCCTCCGTCTCTTACTGCTCTCTTGGCTGAACCATCTTATACACTCGAATCCAACTCTGGTGACAGTGGCTTAAAGTCTTATTGATCTCTCCTTCTGTAGGTTGATTTCATATCATGCTGCTCATTGATGATTTGGTGGACCCCTGTTACAGTGGAATTCTGATCAGTTGGTAGCTATCCCTAAGCCAAGCGGGGCAGGGGTCGTTGTTTAATGTAAAACTCCAGTGAAAAGCATCTTTTTTATGTCCGATTGGGACTTTAATCTTGTTAAGGACAGCGAGCTTGGCATTTTTTGTAATAAAACAAGTTCTCTTTAGTCTAGCCTTCTAGGGTTTCTGCAGTCGGCTGTACATGGGTTGTTCTTGAAAGAGACTTCTAATAATACACAAGTAATTTAGTTGAAATTGTGCTATTTTAAAAGCCTATCTTTCATTTTCATATGAATGTTGCATAGGTTTTTTTTTTTTCAAATACCTTTCCGAACTTACTCCTCACCAACATAGGAAAAGATGATTACATTTACCGGGCGGCAAACCAGATATCAAAGGCTCAGAATAGTCAAGCCAATGGAAACTATGAGGTGGCTTTTGCATATTACAAAAGTGGTGTGGGAATTCTTCTCCATGGAGTGCAAGGTATGTTTGAAAACATTTAGAAATACAGTCACATAATTAATGTTTCATTAATGGACAACTCTGGAGCCATTGTATTGCAGTGGCTAACATGCTTGCCTGTTAGCCTAATGTTTATGGTTTTGAATCTTAAGGGAAAAATTTGTCAAATTGTTCCATGGCTGCCAAGATGACCAGGCCTACTACAAAAAAGTAAAGGACCATGTTAATGCCTTTGGCATATAGGGCTAGATATATTTCTATAGACCAAACTGCACTCAATAGATGACATCATGCTGACCGCCTTTCCTGTCCAGGGACATTACCTGGTATTATAGGCTGGCCTGACCTAGGAGCCATGGTCAGCTTTGAAAAATATCTGCCTCAGTGTGGATTTGAACCCTAGATGTTCGGACTAGTTTGCTAGCATCCAGCCACTGCAGCTCCCACAGCCTAAAATGGGTTTCAGGAAATTTTCTAGAAAGTACAGCTGGGTTCCAGAGAAGGGACTCTAGTGAGCAGTACATGGATCTTGTGATACTTATTTACTTCTGCAGTAAAGTTTTGTTAAAAACTACACATATATTTTAATGTTACTGAGAACTATTATTTCACATTGTGATTAGTGGAAAACTCCATCACTCTTGTTTCTTTTTAGGTGACACAAATAAATATAGAAGAGATGCAGTGAGAAGGAAAACAGCGCAGTATTTAATGAAGGCAGAGGACCTCTATAACAGACATCTAGCAGATGACAACATCGGTGAACTGAGATGGGGGGTCAGTTATTGTTAACTTGTTGTAATTCATCATATGATAATGTATGATTATTGTCTTCAAGAAATTGCCAACTTCTTCTGCGATTTGACATCAGCCTTGCTAAACATTTTAGTTTTCGTTTGGGTCACAAAAATGATGGTTTCTTTAAGGTCGCCGTAGAGCTCCCACAGCTTGACTAGTAATGTGGCTCCATTGGGCCAGATTCCCAACCTCTGCCAAGACTAGTTAGAACAGTTGTGCTGTACACTCAGGAGTCAACTTGGCATTCACAGGGGGCAGACTGTTTTATGGCTGTTTTGTGTAGGTGTGCTCTAACCTAGTCTTGTCCGAAGCCTAATAATTGTCATTTGTTTCTTCTTTTCTGTAAAGTATTTTTATGCAGCTGCATGAAAGTGTGCAAAAAACATGCAATCTAACTTTTATAGAGAGCATTTCATCAAATGGCAGCCATGCTAGTACAGAGACCAGCAATTTTGCCTGTTGGTCATGTGTTTAAATGCTCCTTCTTTGGGGAATTTTAACCATTACAATTGATCTGGACTTCCAGAAATGACTACCAGAAAGGGTTCTGAAAAAGTAAAGGTAGCAAGCATTATTTTGACCAAATCACCTGAGTGCTGGTAATGTAGATAAAGAGGGAGGAACTGATAGAGATATTAAAATAAGAATCCAAAAGGCAAGAGGAGATTTCATAGCACTAGGGAATTTGTGGAGGTCAAAAGAAATTAAAAGAAATACTAAACCTAAATTTTTTATTTCTAATGTCAAATCAGTACTTTTGTATGGGGCGGAAACATGGCGAACAACTAAGGCAATTACTAATAAATTACAGACATTCATTAACTGGTGCCTGCACAGAATAGAGGGAATTAAATGGTATGATAGAATAACTAATGTAGAGCTTTGGGAGAGAACTAAACAGGCTCCAGTGGACCAAGAGTTGAGGAAAAGACACTGACGTTGGATAGGACACACACTGAGAAAACAGGAGAACAGCATAACTAGAATGTCTTTGCATTTGAACCCACAGGGACATAGGAATAAAGGAAGGCCAAAAAACACATGGAAAATGAGGTTAGAAAGATGGGGAGGACATGGGGAGAGCTCCATGTAATGGTGAAGGATAGAACGACTTGGCATCTGTAAATTGGTTAAATAACTTGACATCTGTATGTTTGTTAAACAGCTTAGCATCGGTGTGTTGGTTAACCAGTGCATTGATTAATTTGACATGTATACACTAGTGAATATATTTGATTGGTTAAACTATTTCATGCCTGCCATAGAATTATCATCATCTTCCACTTTTGTTGTCTACTGGATGATTGGTTGATGTTCCAATGCCTAATGGATGGCAGTTGCTACTGTCATTTTCTGTGAGTGAACAATGTCTTGGGTGTCATCAGTGCATCTTCTTGAGTGCTTTCTTGCTATGGTGTCAATTACTCCTGGATGTAGTGTATGTGTTGATAACCTTTGGTGCACATGTCATATCGCTCTGTTAACTGTTGTTGTTGTTATCGATCCAGCGTCGCATGAGCTTTTGCCCTCTGGCCCAGTGCCATTTAGTGGAATTTGCATGTTTTCACAAGCTGTTCTTTTCCTCTGTACAAGGTGTTCCACTTGTCTGGTCTCGGAGGGAGTAGCAGTCCATGAGCTGTTAACGGGTGTTGTAATCACCATCATATCAGCCGCCCATACTTCCCAGAGTACTGTTACCTATTTAAGGCTGTGCTGACCTGGAAGCTGAGTTCAGGTTTGAAATAAAATATCTACCTCAGTGCAGATTTGAACCCTACACCTTTGGGCTGGCAGTCAGGTGCTGCGCCGCTACACTACTGTGGCTCTGTAACTGATATTGATGTGATGCATTCAGATGTGATGTCCAAACTGTTTGATCTTGTTTCTCAATTTATTTGACACAGCGTCGTTCCTGTAATCCACCTAACAGTATCTTTTCTCACCCAGTCTTGGGTGGTTAAGTTGACAGCTTTTGTCAGGCATCTCATGCTGCAAGTGTTTATTGTTATGTTTTTTTTTATACAGTCACAATACTTTCTACTTGTTAACATTATGATTGATTTATTATTCAGTAAAAAGAGAAACTGTTATTGTAACTGTCATTATTAATTTGTTATTCTACAGATGGACAGCTTTCTTTCACCATCACTAGATCCATCTTTTGCATTTATCAGAGGATCTGCTAAGGAATTGCGCAATTTTCAGGTCTTAGGCACAATTGATAAAGTGATTCTCGTGAGACACAAGGTCACAGATGAGACCTTTGTGATTAAGGTAATTTTTTGAATGTTTTTTGTAAAGAAATAACACTGTTGTCTTATACTGAAGCAGAAACTTTCAATATATAATTGGAAAATAAAATAGAGACTTGGGAATAAAATGCATGCATGCAAATAAAATCAGAAAAAAATTTAGAATTTTCAGAAGAAGTGCTTGTTATCTGTGTGGGTTCTGGGGCCATATTATAGGGAAAACAAGAATAGACCCACTGCCTACCTGGAAGCATGTTGTAAGAGTCGATTAATTGGGAGCTTCCTTCGAAGCCGGAGTGCATCTGCCTAGGAGGCAAGGAACCAACAGTCTGCACAAAATGAGTCAGATTAGTCAAACGGATACACACACAACACTCAGGTTCTGAAAAAGGATTGCAGTCTAGAAGTGGGTGAACAACCAGAACTTTCTGCCAGAATTAACAGCTGGTGAACTTGAAAAAGTGATTGTAAAAGTGTTTCTGTTTCTATAGAGACCACTCACTTTGATCAAAGAATCCAACCTAATTTTAATTTGTGTGTCTGAAATAATGAAAATATTTGTCAGAACAGAAACTAAAACTGGTCAGCCACCCTCTCCCCCTCCCCCCTTTTTTTTCCCACCTCAAAGCGCACACTTAAAACATGACAAGTGACAGCAGTCACAGATAATATCATCCAGAAATGACGAAATAGATGTTGCATTTAAAGAGCCTTTAATCATCATACTCCACCGACAGTGACATCATACTCCACCGACAGTGACATCATACTCCACCGACAGTGACATCATACTCCACCGACAGTGACATCATACTCCACCGACAGTGACATCATACTCCACCGACAGTGACATCATACTCCACCGACAGTGACATCATACTCCACTGACAGTGACATCATACTCCACCGACAGTGACATCATACTCCACCGACAGTGACATCATACTCCACCGACAGTGACATCATACTCCACCGACAGTGACATCATACTCCACCGACAGTGACATCATACTCCACAGACAGTGATATAACTAGACAGAAACATCAATGTCTCATTGTGTTTTGACAACTCAGCTGCAGTTGATGCATTTCACATTGCTTCTGTCTGAAACAGTCATCAATAGTGGCTCAACTAATAATTTTTAAAAGATGTGCTGTTTTATATATTATTCCGGCTAGACCAAGTAGTTTTGACTGAAATTGACTAAATTCAATTCAATTTTCACCATGTCCACGTTTAGCTAAGGGTCATAAACCATTGCTGATCTCCGCCCTTTTCCGTTATATTTGTAGAGACAGTTTGGGTTGTCTTTGGATCAGGTTTTCTTTTATGTTGTGTGATTTTTGTCATTCGCTATTTGTTTTGTGGTGGTTTTTTGTTTAGCTGTTCTGGTAGTCTCATGTTTGGCTGGTCTTGAGCTGCGTTCTGGATCAGTGGGATGGCTGCTCTGATGTCATGGCAGGTTGAGGTGGTTCTGATTGGCTGGTTGTTGTGTCCAGAGAGGGGGTCTGCTAGCCCTAAAAAGGACTAGCAGTTTTTGCCTGGGGTGGCTTTGCAGTGGGTTTTGGTGCTGCTTCGGTGGCCTTGTTAAATACCAGTGGTACATAGGTAATATGAGAGGCTAGACTCATTTTTGTTATAGACCAATCAGACCCCGATGTGACCGATCACTCCAGCCACCTTTAATTCCCAGGACTTGAACTGGTATCCATTTAAAGCTGTGCCGACCTGGGAGCCAATGTCATATTTTAGAGAAATCTGGCTCTATGCGGATTTGAAGCTGCAATCTTTGGATCCACAGGTGAACGTCTAGCTGCTATGCCACGGCAGCTGAAAATCGATGTTTGTGCCTATATATATATTAACTTATCAATTTTTGTCTCCCCTAGTCTATCCCAAAATCCACACTGGATACTGGATCTGCACAAAGTATTCTGCCCACATCATGTCCATATATGGTTAGCCTGCATAGGTTTTTTGAAACAGAGGATTCTGTGTTTTTACTTCTTCAGTATGCAAGTGGAGGAAAGCTCTGGACGTATATAGGAGATTATTTGTATGGTGAGAAAAATGTTAGAGCCAATTGTGGTGAAGAAAAAGTGAATTCTGAAGATGCTAGATGTGTGTATGCAGAAAACAAGTGGGAAACAGCACACGGAAGTGAAAACATTGAGCAAGGATATTCCAGTTCGAAGGATGTGATAACAAATGGTGAAACAAGAAGTGTTGATCAGAACTTGGGAAGTAGTTTGCAAGCACAACTATTTGAATGTTCTGATACTTTGAGAATTTCAGAGCTAAGTTCAGAGATTGGTAATGTAGATGCAACAGTTTATTCAGCGAAAAGTTCTGGTTATACTGACAGTTTTAGGGGTGCATATGAAGAGAAGGGCAGTTGTAGTTTAAATGGAAGGGACATTCTTACTAAGTTGAATTCTGTGAATTGTGATTTAGAAGATAAGAACATTCTTACTGATTCAAATTCAAATGAGATGGCTCCATCAAATGGCAAAACTTCTTCTGCACTCCAAACGTTTTCAAGTTTTTCAGATGAGTGTGCATCTGTCAGTGAGCAGGACAGCAGTGTGATATCACCTGTCTCATTACCAGATGACAAGAGCTTTCATTGCTTCCTGCAGAAGAATCTAGCACCTTCTTATGCATTTTCAGCCAACAGTGCTGCCAGCTCTAACACAGATCACAGGGTTTCAGTGTGTGAGAAAGTTAATGACATTTTAGCAGTGAGTGAACATTGGAACTCACCAGAACAAATGTCCTCAGACCAGAGTAGCTCTCATACAGCATTTTGTCTTTCCAGGAATGAAGATAATTATGGGGACAATGTTTATACAGTCAATGCTACTGGAAGTGCTGTTATTGACGACAATTCTGAAGACATCATTACAAAATCACAAGAAATTCTTATAGATGAGAACAAAGTTATTGAAGAAATCAATAGTAGATTTAGTTGTTCTCAATCGCAAATCAAACCTCCCTGTCAGACTTCATACAACACTGAAGAATATGTAGATGTTACCAAGAAGTCTTCCAAGGATAACATAAGTCAGCAGAGTGACCAAATATATGCTAGTACTTTGTCAGATAGGTTGTGTGATGGGGAAGGTCAGAACAGCTTGACTTCAGCTGAATTTCTCAATGCAAAAGATATAAGTGATAATTACCCCAAGAACACTTCACCTTTTTCATCAGTGCTAAGTGCTACTCCTGTCTTAGACAGAAACAGGAAACATCATTCTCAAAGCTTTACTGGTAGCATGGGTTCACTGTTCAAGCCGGCTGGCACTCCTCAGAGGTTATCCTTAAGCCACTTGAGTTGCAAAGGTGTGGCCCGATCTTCATCGTTTGAGTCTGACTTCCGGTCTCCTTTACGTAATAGAGCTAGAGAGGTGTCTGATTCATTTGAGCAGGTGGATATGTCCAGCAAAGACACAGTTCAAATTCCAGAATCCTTAATCAAGAAGTGGATTGCTCAGATGGTAACTGCAGTTTCAAGACTTCATTCATTGGGTGTCATTTGCAGGCAAGTGTTGAATATAGTTGATATATAAAATGTGGTGCAATATTTACTATTGTTAGAGAAGTTAGTGGCCCAGGGGTAAGAATTCTGGCCTCTCATGCAGGAGATGCAGGTTTGAATCCTTAGTAAGGGGATGGCATTTTTTTTGTATCTGTCAGGGGCAGAAATCTTCTTCATGTTTACCGGCTATAAACTCCAGTGGAAAGTTTTCGTTGTTTGTCCACTTCTGGTCTTTAGTGTTTTTCCAGAACTTGGATTTTGCTTACACATCCACTTTGCAATCTGCTTATTTGTATGCAGACTATTAGTTCCTCAACTCTCAGGCATATGCACTTTGACTTTGGAGGAAAAATCCTTTTTTACTACATGCCCCATCAGGAGGCAGTGGATCACTTCTTCCCCCTCTTTCCCAAAATATGGCCCCTGGAACCCACAAGAGGTGGGGGCAGAATCAAACAGCCTAACTGGCAAAGTATATGGTGACTGCACCAGTCATGCAGTACCAAATGCTTACATTCAAGCAATCATCCCCCCAATCTTACACCATCCTAAAAAGTGATATTTGAGGTGGTAAAGTTTTTTTTTTTTTAAATTGACTATTGTTCTTTCATTTTTGGATTTTCCATTAAGGTTTTATGCTGTTGTTTCTGTTATTGTTAGTTTTTTAAGTTTACCCTGTATTTCCTGTGTAGGTTCCAGGAGCCAATTTTGGAAGAAAAGAACAAGAATAGACCCCACCGCCTCTTACATGCATGTTGTAAAATGCAATTCAGTTTGCTGTATGTTGGATGTGTTAATATAACAGCCTATCTGTAAATCACAATACAGTATTAAAAGGTTGAAAAGTTAAGGGGGGATTGAACTCATTGCACCCAGTTTTATCCCCTATGGCTGGTCTCTCTCACAACAGCAGCTAGCCGCCTGCCAAGAGTTGCACAAAGCACGAACTCCATAGCTCTAGTACTGTCTCCAAGGATCTCCATAAAAATTGCACATGGGACAGCCATGAGATGAACTTACAACCTTCCAAGCGTAAGGCGAATGGCTTGACCCCTTCACCACGGACACCACCTAAAGACACAACAGTTCGCCAGTCACCCATTTTAGGTACAAATGCAAGATGCAGAAGAAGAAGATTTTCTGTTATTTGTAGGATAAAGAAAATAAGTGCATGCACATAGCCTTAGTATCTATTTGGAAATATATAAAGTATTCAATTAAAGAATTATACAGAGGCTAGATATCATGGAAAGAAATAAAGATATCAAACTGAATGAAAATTAGATCACAGTGGCTAATACCTGCCCTTCCCTGTTGGTTCTGGGCCTCTAGGGAAAAAAATAGATCCACTGCTGTCTAGCTATCATGTCATCAAAAGTAACTGTTGTTTTGCTGAATTTCAATGTGTTGGGCTCAAATTAGTGGTTGTCGCAGCCTAGTTGTAAACCACAGCACAACATGCCAAATTGGTCAGAAGTACTGGGTTTTAATCCACATCAGGGTCAGTAATGGGCTTTTTTTTTTTGCGGGAAGGGGGGTCATATGATGCTATAATCCTTTTTTCAAGACCTATTTGCACCACTTAGGGAAGGGGTGAGACGGACACATACAGTCAGACTGTTACTGGTACCATTGGAATTTGATCTCTGCGCTTGCTGTTTAAGATGTTGATCGAGTACTTTTAGAATGTCCTGAGTTCTGTGACATTGGTTCTTAACTCTTAACTGGCATCATGATGGCTGCCCTTACTTCCCATGACATTGCTTAACACCCATTTTGGGCTGTGCTGACCTGGGAGCCAAGGTTAACTCGCAGGTTAACCTAGTCTACAGTTGATACAGGAAATGTCCTGGGAACTGAAGGCCGTTGGTGTGTTCACCACATCATCTGTTAAGTTTCAGCTGGTCTGTACAAATGACTAGCAGAAAAGTGCCTATTGCAGCAGTGGCTAAAATAGTTAGGTCAATTTTGTATGCTCTGTATCCTTTCTATCATTGAGTGAACCAGTTGAATATTGTGTTAATTTGAATTTTAGTCAGTATTATGAGTGATAGAACAGAAAAATTGACATTCTAAAAGATCTGAACATCAAGGAAGATTGGCTCATAAACAGTGTCTTGTCTCAGAAACTGAAATATTTCAAGCACACCAGTGGATTAGAAAGAATAATAACAGTAGGCATGGTAAAAGGAAAGAGGAGCAGAGGCCAACCAGCATGGAGATATCCTGGGTAGGAAATTGCACAAGAGGAAAGAGCTGGCAAGAGACTGAGTTTCTTTTAGTCAGACGTTAATGAGAGCGACATTCTGTGAAAGCCATGCTGCTTTATGATGATGATGATTACTATTAATAAGAGGTCATCCTTGTAAGGGTTCTGGGGTCCTGTTGTGAGGAAAACAAGAATAGCCCCACCGACTCCCCAACAAGCATGTCACAGGAGTCGACTAATTAGGGGCTTCCTTCAAAGTGCATCTGCTTGAGAGGCAAGGAACCAAGTCTGCATACAAATAAGCAGGATCTATAAAACAGATGCACATGCAAAACTAAGTCCCTGAAACAAAACCAAATTTCAGAAATGGACAAATAACCAGGTCTTTCCTTCAGCATTTACAACCGGTGAATGCAAACAACAAACAACAACATAACATGTCAGTAATCAAACAATAAAGCACAAGAGAACATGGCCTCGACCATAGACATTCCAAAGGAGCATAAGTAATTAAAAAGAGATGGTTTGTATGTTATATGCCTGGTGTCATCTATTTCTGTTGTGTCATTGTCAGAGATAGTCTGTATGTTATATGCCTGGTGTCATCTATTTCTGTTGTGTCATTGTCAGAGATGGTCTGTATGTTATGTGCCTGGTGTCATCTATTTCTGTTGTGTCATTGTCAGAGATAGTCTGTATGTTATATGCCTGGTGTCATCTATTTCTGTTGTGTCATTGTCAGAGATGGTCTGTATGTTATGTGCCTGGTGTCATCTATTTCTGTTGTGTCATTGTCAGAGATGGTCTGTATGTTATATGCCTGGTGTCATCTATTTCTGTTGTGTGTCCATTGTCAGAGATAGTCTGTATGTTATATGCCTGGTGTCATCTATTTCTGTTGTGTCATTGTCAGAGATGGTCTGTATGTTATGTGCCTGGTGTCATCTATTTCTGTTGTGTCATTGTCAGAGATGGTCTGTATGTTATATGCCTGGTGTCATCTATTTCTGTTGTGTCATTGTCAGAGATGGTCTGTATGTTATATGCCTGGTGTCATCTATTTCTGTTGTGTCATTGTCAGAGATGGTCTGTATGTTATATGCCTGGTGTCATCTATTTCTGTTGTGTCATTGTCAGAGATGGTCTGTATGTTATATGCCTGGTGTCATCTATTTCTGTTGTGTCATTGTCAGAGATGGTCTGTATGTTATATGCCTGGTGTCATCTATTTCTGTTGTGTCTTTGTCACAGAGATTTAAAACCAAGCAATGTTCTGCTTGGAGATGGTGGCCAGGTGTTCTTGACCTATTTTTGCAACCTAGGGCACGGTGAACAGGAATTTGACTGGGCTGCAAAAGAGAATTTTTATGCTGCACCTGGTGAGTAGACTGTTCTTTTGGTCAGGTTTTTTTTTTATTGTGAGTAAATAAGTAAAGGTTCCTAAGTGGCACATTTTGCGTATGGTGCTAGACTAATATAATTTAGAGACCAATCAGAGTTCAGGGGGTGATGTGGTCAAAATCACGCCGGCCACTATTACTTCCCAGGACATAAGCTGGTGCCCATTTTAAGCTATTTTGACCTGGAAACCAAGGTCAGTTTTGAAGAGAAAAAAATCTGACATAATGCTGATTTGAACCAAAGACTTTTGGATCTACAGGCGAGCGTCTAGCCACTATGCTACTGTGACTCTTAGTATTTGTTTCATATAAAGTAAATAAAGTAAAGGACCCTTTTTCACGCTTTTAAACGTATGGGGCTAGCCTATATTTTATAGACCAATCGGCACAAGATGGATGATGTGGTCAGCATCACGCTGGCCGCATTTACTTCCCAGGACTGCACCTGGTAACCACTCATGGCTGGTTTGACCTAGGAGCCAAGGTCATTTCTGAAAAATTATCCATGGTGACCATCTGGCTGCTTTGCCACTGCGACTCCCCTATGTGTTTCATATCCTCAACTATAAATCTGCATCTTTGTTAAACAGTAGGCTATGCATGTAAAAATCGGCTCTTTGGCTAAGTCGATGCGAACGCTTCGTAATGCCGGAGTGCCGGGTTAGATCCCAGCTACGGGCCATGCGCCTTGCGTTGGTTTTCGCAGTGGTATCAGGGGGCCGACCATCCAGAAAGCAATGGTAAATTACTGTATGTAAATTTGCCTAGAGAAACCACACAACAGCCATTGGCTGCTGGGGTTGGTTCTGCAACATCCTGTAAAAGATACGCATCTAACCTGTTATGGATGTGAGGGCAGAGAGATAGGGGAAAGATGGAAGGGCAGATAAACAGTGGTCTCCTTATATATCAGTGAGAGTGAAAGGTAAAGAAATAGCAGCTTTTGTGTCTGAGTATGTGTGAGAGAGAAGAAAAATAGTATATTTGTGTATATGAAATGAATAAAATAGCCGCCAGCCTTGTGCACTAAAGAAATAACACATTAATTTATTTCCTTGTGTGTATTATACGAGGAGAGAGGAGGAGGAGGGTGGGTTGTTTTCGTGTGGAAAGATTTAGAGTGGTGATTGTTGAAGCTATTTCAGTGAGCTGGCTATTTCTGCTTCTCTTGACCAAAAGTTTGTTCCCTTTTATGGTTTTTCCCTTGTAGAAGTGGGCTCAGTCAACAAATATGATGGATCTTGCGACTGGTGGAGTATAGGAGCACTCTTGTATGAACTGGTGGTTGGCAAAGTAAGTTTTAAACAAAAGAAAATGTTTTACTTATTTTTAGCATGTAATTGATTAATTTTTTGTTTATTGTTATAATTACTGTATTTTGGACCAGTAATGTTTACTTTGTGCCTTTGCCTAACAATGGTGGTCTGGTTTCAATTCTCTTCAGAGATGGACTTATTGCCTTATAACCATAATCCCTCTAGTGTAGTCAACCAAGTCCTGAAAATATGAGGCCAAACAATTTTTAGAACTTTATGAAAACATCAAGGTTACACCATCAGCAGGGAAAGTTATGCTGGGATTGTCAAAGAGTGCTTTTAATCATTTTGTTAAAAAAAAAAGTGAGAATGTGAATTCTGATTCAAACTATGAAGTTCTATTGATGCCTCATAAAGCAGTTCAAAGAAGACAACCAGGAATGATGACTAAAGGAGTACAGCTCCTTCATGACAATGCCAAATGTAATATGGCTCAGTTAACTCAGGAGAAAATTAACCATCTAGGATGGGAACTTCTGGATTCGTGAATGACGCAGAAGTTAAATGTGAAGTGAAAATGTGGTTTAAAAAACAGAGCACGCAGTTTTATGCAGCAGGTTTGGAAGTACTGATAAAACGATGGGACAAGTGCATCAATGTTTGTGGAAATTATGTTGGGAAAAAAAAGGGTCAGTGTATGTGTAAAAATTAAGTTTTCAAGTTGTTGTCATTTTTTTTTTTTTTTCAACAACCATTTGTGAATTTCTTATTGACTTCCACTTGTATCACATTGTTTTTCTTACTAGAGTTTAAGTGAGTGCCATCCAGAGGGGATTAACTCTCACACGTGTCTTCACATTCCGGCATTTGTATCTAGTGAAACAAGGGCACTGCTGCAGGGGGTGAGTCATTTGTCTTAATTTGTTGGTTTTCTAATCTGCTTGCAGTTAGCACTTTATGTATGCATTTTTAACAGTCTTCATCTTCTGCCTTCGCCCTTTATAAAAATTGAGGGGGAAAAGGCAGGGCATGTTGTATTGTGGTTTACAATTAGACTGCCATATGTCGCCTTTTGACTGACACATATAATTTCAGCGAATCCTTAATTAATCACCTTTGAGAACATGCATTTTTTCATCGACACTGAGAGTCTGGAACCCACACAGATCATGTGGAAGATTTGGAGAAGTGATTGCACTGAAGAATGATGAGAACACAATGGACAGATAAAGAGTGAAATGAAGATATCTTGAAAGCAGTTAACTCACAAGGAGAACTGACTACCTGCAACTGAATAAGACAGACAGCATTCTTTGGTCATATCATGAGATGGGGGAAATAGAGTAGGTCATGACGGTAGCAGTGTTTAAGGGGAGGAGAGTCAGAGGTAGACGAAGAGAGAAGATTTTAGACAGTTCTGCATTCCCCCGTGTGGGTTCCGGGGCCCTATTATAGGGAAAACAAGAATAGACCCACTGCCTACCCAAAAGCATGTTGTAAGAGTCAACTAATTGGGAGCTTCCTTCGAAGTCAGAGTGCATCTGCCTGAGAGGCAAGGAACCAGCAGTCTGCATACAAATGAGTCAGATCTGTAAAACGGATGCACACGCAACACTCAGGTTCTGGAACAGGACTGCAGTCCAGCAGTGGATAAACAACCAGAACTTTCCGTTAGAGTTTACAGCTGGTGAACGCGAAGAAGAAGAAGAAGTTCTGCATTATGATGTGGATGAATATCAGTGTCAGAAGTAATTGAAAGTATACTAGACAACAGACTGTTGGAAGACATGTTTACCAGTGCCACATTGTTTAGCCTAGTTTTTCCCATTGGTGTTTTGTATACCTTCAGGGGTCCGGTAAACAAATTTAAGGTGCTCATAATATCATTTACAACAACAACAAAACCTTAACTTTAGAATTCAGTTTTTTGCAGTACTGATATTTATAAATTGTTTTGTTTACTTGAAATAGATTATCTGTATCTGCAATGTCATCTCTAGTGTGAACTCCTATTGCTTTTGTCCTGATTGCTGTGGTGTACCCCCTGGCTGGTTGCCTCCTTTCTTCAGCACCTTATTTTGCTTTTTGTGGAACTGTTAATGTCGTCCCCATGTGTTATGCAATTTTTTTTTTATTTAAAGCAATACCCTGGATTTTGCTGGGGGCCCTGAATATAGCCGGGGTATAGATATGGCCTAGCCATAGATATGGCCTAACGGCTGAAGTGGTTTCTGGGACCTCTCCACGGGTGATCCCCATCCGCATGGTGGCACTTTGTGTCACCAGGTGTTTTACATCGCTTGTGTGATGTCCTGGCGGGTTACAACTACCTACCTACCTTTTTGTGGTAAGCTAGATTGGCGTACAAGCATACAGGACTGAACCATCCACACTAACATGTGTGTACACTTGACTTCGGCATCATACCTTGATTGGCAGGCACATCAACATTTGTACTTAACGCCAATCTCACTCGACATGGCATTGTTTTTTTAAATATTGTTCATACATGTGCAACGGTCAAAAAAAAACAATCACCTCCATCATAGTGCATTTTGGTGTATAATGATTGTATAAATTATAAGTTAATATGGCTTTTGAAAAATATGGGGACCATAGCAGGTCTTTAAAGAATAATATGGTTCAGCAAGTCTTGCTAATTAAGAACCATTGAATTAGACTAATGAAAATAAGAAGATGCTTCATATTGTTAAATAAATTTTTTGACCATTCCTTGTTCTCACTTTATGTATGTGCTTTTATATCCTTTTATTTGTGCAGATAGTGCATCTTTGACCTGTTGTTTGAACTGATTATTTTCCAGCTTCTGTGTCACAATCCTAATGAAAGACTGGGCTCAGGAATGGCTGGGAGTGAGGAAATTAAAGCTCACCCTTTTTTTGCTGGTGTGGATTGGCATTCACTGCAGTACTCCTGACATAAATGACACTTGTCGCCCAGCATACACTGCAATACTCCTGACATAAATGACACTTGTCACCCAGCATGCACTGCAATACTCCTGACATACATGACACTTGTGGCCCAGCATACACTGCAATACTCCTGACATAAATGACACTTGTAGCCCAGCATACACTGCAATACTCCTGACATAAATGACACTTGTAGCCCAGTATACACTGCAATGCTCCTGACATAAATGACACTTGTAGCCCAGCATACACTGCAATACTCCTGACATAAATGACACTTGTGGCCCAGTATACACTGCAATACTCCTGACATAAATGACACTTGTGGCCCAGCATACACTGCAATACTCCTGACATAAATTACACTTTTGGCCCAGCACACACTGCAATACTCCTGACATAAATGACACTTGTGGCCCAGCATACACTGCAATACTCCTGACATAAATGACACTTGTGGCCCAGCATACACTGCAATACTCCTGACATAAATTACACTTTTGGCCCAGCACATATTGCAATACTCCTTACATAAATGACACTTGTGGATTTAGAAGTAATAGTGTATTTACTGCCTATGTGTAGTGCCTGTTTTTTCCCCCTAGGTTTACAGAATAAATTATAAATTCCCCGGACAGCCGAATAGAGTAACTTAAATGTTTTCAAAGAGGTGCTAGTCAGCTCATGGTGATCTACCACCTGTATATTAACCTCTTTTTAGGACAGAGTAGTCTTGAGTTCATGGTTGCAGATCCACAATCATCACTGGATTCTGGCAAACAGATAATTTCAGAGAAAGTTGTAAAGTATTACTTTTTAAAAGTGATACGTCATTAAATATTTCTTGAGGACTTCTGAGAGATATATGTACTTTCTGTCACATAGTTTTACTTATTTTATTTTTTTAAATTTATGAACATAGCTTGTAGGTTGTGTACTAGATGGCTTTATTATGTCTCTTATTCTGCTAAGTTGTGCCAAGAAGAAGACATATATGCTTGGCAATATTCATGCAAGATGCTATTTTGAACCTCTTGGTTTTATGTCCAAATCATCTGACTTATTCTTTTATTAAAATCCATTCTTGACATTTGACTCACCTGTTTTCAGTTCTTATCTTAATAACTGTCTTAATTATACAACAGTTTAAAACAACAGCTAGAGTAAAATATGTTGGTAACAGCTCTCATTGTCAGAGTAGGTTAAAACGACGATTGCAACCAGTGGTGTAAATATTTATTTGTTCTAATTTTTTTTTTTTTATTGTTTCCTTGTACGGTGCTACGTTTTGCTTCATGCTAACATTGCCTTCCATGACTATGAAGATAGTTTAGGTACCATGTTTGTTGTCATAAGGTTCATTTCATTTTTCTCTGAAAAGCTAATATTTGAACTGCTAAAATACATTTTTGCTGAATTCATATGCATATATGCTTATTGTTCAGTTACTGAGCATTCCACATTTTCCTAAATACTATAGCCACATTATTTATGTTCAGTGCAATATGAGATTATTTGCTGTTTATATTTGTCAGCATTGTTGTTATGATTTGTTTTAAATAAAGACATGTAACAATCAAGGTTTGGTTTCAGTATTTGAAATGTATGAGTAATAGAAGCCATCAAATAAATGAAATGAAATGTGTATAGACTTGTGTTGCTCACTCAGCAGTTAGGGTTTTATTTTCACTTGCAAATTGGTCATCCTGTAATTACTTCACTCCTTTGTCAGTAAAATGCCACTTCACTGACACATTTAAAACCCTGTGAGCAAACAGTTAGTCCCAGCAAAATCCAGAAACTGGCACACACAGTAAAATGCATAAGGCAGCAGTCAGAGGTGGCAACATTAAAAAGAACATTATTACAAGAGGCAAAAAATGCTGGGCTGAATTCCATGTCAGAAATCGAGAAAGTTGCATGCAATAGAGCGGAGTGGAGGAATCGAATTTGAGCCCTATGTGATGTCTAACAGCACACAAAAGATGATGATGATGATGATGCCATCATTGGTGATAGTTTCTTTGAACTATATCCAGCTTAACATGTGTTTAAATACAGTGTTAATTTAAAGCCGTCAACTCAACCATCTGAAACACGGTAGGAAATGATATTATCAGATAGACTGTGGGAACAACACCACGCAGCAAATTCATTGAAAAACAGACAATTGAATGGTTTGGTCATCTAGTAAGAATGCAGTCAGAGAAGCTACCTGTGCAGGTGCTAGCCCTGAAGAGATCCGATGTGTAAGCAAGAGTTCACCCTAGGAGAAGATGGATTGATGAAATTAAAGAACTTCCGCATCAACATAGAATGGCAGCAGTCACTGCTGGCAATGGATCACAATCTGTTCCTCCCTACAATTGTAAATGGTAGAAGTGGATTTTGACCATGATGATGGTAATTTCAGGAATATGAAAATATCTCAATTTACAAAAGTAGAGCTAGTCAGCTTTGATTGTCACAATCACAAATGATAAAATAAACTTTGCAGCTTAAAAGTCTTCATTAACATGTAATACAAATGGATGATAACTGTTTCAAACAAAAATATATAAAATCACTTCGCTTTACACTAAGGCATTTTACACATTATTTTTTTTTTAAACGGGATTGTTTTGTTAGTCTACAGCTGTCAGTTTTGTTTTCAAGTGCATTCTCTGATATCCATATCAGTCCATCTTCAGTAAGTGCTAATCAAGACCTCACATCATTTTATTAACCCTCTTATTTTGTTGTTGTGAGAAGGGTAGCAAATAACCACAGATCACTGCAGACGAGTTCCAGGGACCCAATTTTAGAGGTCGAAAGAACCAGCCCACTGCCACTTTACTAGCGTGGGTGTTTGTCGGAATCTAGATGTGTTAGGTGGAACGACACAGATATTGCAGCTTAGCTGTAAACCACAACACAACGTACCAACCTCACTTTTAAGTCAAATGCAGAAAAAGACGATCACTGCTGGGATGGTCAATATCGATGTCCTCTAACTCGGGGACTAGTGGAGTTATCTGAAGTTCAGTGTTGTTGAATCTTTATTATAAATCATAAGTAATTATCAAAGTCATCCATTATGGTTTTATCAGAATCATCATCATCATCATGTGCCATGCCAATAAGTGTGGGGTTGTCATGGTTTGCTATCACCAGAATCTCAGATCAGGTCTAAGCCCCAGCATGTAGCACTTTCTTTATAGTGGACCTACGTGTCCAACTTTATTCCATATTGTTACCACCACGATGTGTTCTGCATAGATGCCTCAGTGCAGTCATGCTGAAGTATATGAACAGATAGTATCTTTTTGTTTATTTTGGGATGAATTTATGAGGAAGTCTTGCTAGTGTGGTCCTGACATTCCTATAATATTGCCTATGGTAACAGACATTTTTTTGGCCATTCAGTAGGTTTCTTGCCATGGATGCTTGAATTGAAATGTCCATTTAGTAAGATTCTCAGATAGTGGAAACTTGAGGAAAAAAGTTGTTGATTAGTTCAAATCAAGGCTGACTGATTAACCTTCAACGTCACAATGAGCGATAAACACCCACTGACACAAAGTGCCACCACATGAATAAGGATCACCCGGGGACAGGTCTCAGAAACCCTGTTCAGGTTTATTTATATTAGGGCCCGAGGCCGGGGTGGGGCTTTAAAATGAGGAAAAATTTAGTCCCACATGGGGGTAGAGTAACATCAAATCAAGACTACTAGACTTGAGCACTTTTATTTTAAATGAGTTTCTGCGACTGTGGAGTGCACAGGCATTTTTCCCGGGTGATTTCTAGACACAGCTCTAGGTGCAAGGATATCTCCTGTCAGTTCAGTTTAGACCCATGGTGCATAGTATGGAGTCTTGCATTGATTCAAGAACCGACATCACGGCACTTGGGGCATTCCCATAAGCGCTCCATCTCCATCTTCAGCAGCTAGCTAAGAGTTCTGATACTAATGGTGCCAGTAGCATTTTGATTAAACGTATGTCCTGCCTTTCCTCCGAGCCTCAAGCATCTGCAAAAACCTCTCATCACATGCCTTCTTCTCTCACCAATTTCTTGTCATCTCCTCTTGTCTCTCTTTTCACAAACTGCTGAAAAAAGTGTCAAGTGCAGAACATGTTCATGAGATTTGATGGTAATACCAGCAAAAGCTTGCTGTTAATGCCCCTTGGGTATTTATTCCCCTCAACATGACCTCGTGGCAATAATAAAAACATTACAAGAAAAAAGCAAAACTCAATATTTCTGTAAGTTAGCTTTAAAATATAGCAATGTATTCAAAATTGTCAGAAAGATCTTAAAAAACATTTTTTTTTCAAACAGTAGTTTTGTCACTGTAAATTTCTGTATCAATCCATAAGCAAAATAATGGTTATAAACCAAAGCTCCCTTAATGACTTGGAAAACAATAAAGTGCACCACTGTCATGTAGTGCATGCAACACCTAGCACTACCTAAACAACGGAGACATAAAGTTCGATGTTGCTGTCACTTAATGACATCTTTAGATACCATCAACTATATAGTTTCCTGCCATCTCATAACTATTTGTGACTTACTTATTGATTTCCCCTCGTAAATATTAATCAATTCGTGATGCATGCTTTGGTACTGAAAAAAAGTTAAATGCTTAATCATGCCTATGGGATGTGTCAGTCCAACTAGATTTGGATCTGAATTCAAAATCATTGGGTTGGCAGGCTAGCATCTAGCCAGTACACTGTGATTATGTAGAGATGACATAAATTTATTCTTGAAATATATCACAGGAAAAAAATTATTTCACTCTCATTATTTCAGTAAAATATATTTAGTTAAAATCTGTTCCTTTAGTGATATAACAGTGATACAATTTCAGATAAAAGTACGGTTATGTACATCAAAGAAAATAATAATATATGTTGCAATATAATCTATACATAGAACTTGATAATATTAAAATCAGCATTAATATTGTTAAATGATTAACTGAATATTGTTACTTATATTAAAATACAATCTCTTGTTTCTAATAGTCATGCGTAGAGTCTGTTGTACATTGTTGCATATTGGGGACATAATAATTGGCAGGCTGAACCATTAGGATATTTTCCTCCTGTCCATCTAGATCACACTTAACAAGCTGTCAAAAACAAGTCAAGGAAAAACAAGTTCATAACATACACAGAAACAATATTATTGTTAAACTAACTTTTAAGGAAGTTAGCATTACAATTAAAATAAATGAAAATCATTAAGTTATTTAAAAACTGACAAACCATAACATTATACATATAAGAAATGTCATTACAATTAAAATACTCAAGAAGAAAAAAAATGGAAGAAAAAATGATAACATTACAGTTTAAAATATCTTATACCAGTGATATTAAGGTTAAAATAACCAAAATAATTGTTCACATTACAGTTAAAATAGCTATTAGAAAAGAAATAGTAACAGTACAGTCACAAAAATATAAACATGGTCATATTAAGTATTTAAGATTTTGAAATAGTTATGAAGAGAGCTTCCTGATTTTTATTTCTCTGTATTTGTCTATCATCTGCTACTCTTTAGTTCTATAGATGTCTGAATGAACAGATCTGTGCATGCTTGTTCTATAAATTTTATTCTTCATCTACCTCTTCCTTTTTCCCCCTCAGTAATTTGTCCTGTAAAAATCTTTTCACTGCCTTATGACCTAGGATGTAACCAAGTCTTGACAGCCTTCACATTTTTACTCTTACAAAGCACAGATGCTGAAACATGCTGAAGCATGTCATCCATTAAGTGTCATGTTGACAAGCATGCAATGATCACGTTTCTCCGCATATTGTGAGATCTTCCACAGCAAGTATCATTTCATGTTGTGTCCTCCATCTCTATACCATTTCAAAAGGCAAACAATCTATCTCTTTGCTTTCCTTTTTCTCTTTTCTTAAAAATAGTTTATATTATCACAAGTTTTAGTCTTTCCATTTTCATAATGTGCCCCTAACAAAATGTATCACACTCTGTTTCTGGCATTTGTTGTTAAGTTGTTATTACGCCTCAGTCCCTTTCAAAACATTTAAACCACTCATTTTTTACTGCCAATAAAAGTTCATGATTCTTCTCCAAAACCACATCTCTGAGGTTTCAAGAGATCGGTTTGCCAATTTAATAACTGTTCAATGTTCAGCATGGATATTTCTATTAGTGCTTCAGTTCTCTGCCCTCGACAAAACAAAGCCAGTCACCACACAATGTACAGACTCCGCAGCTGTGGCAACAATCCACAGGCGGACATACAGGAATTGCACACATTATAGGTGTGCATTTTATGGGTAGATTTCATTTTGGAAACTATCTGGTCTGCTGTTTTAGATTTCTAAGTGCTGAAATTTGTTTTACATATGCACACAAAGCTTGATAATTTTAGTCCACATTCAAGAATTCTAGACGTTTGATCAAGCACCATAGGATGGGAGTTGTCTATCCTTTTTTATTTTATTTTGTGAAAATATAGTCTGGATCATAAAACAGTATTGTAACCTCTAAGCCACTGCCCCCCCCCCCCCCCCCCCCACTTCCCTAATAAGAGCAACTTGCTTTGCTTTACACAAATAGTTGACTAGGGTCCACAGGGGAGGCAAAGAATACACAGTGTATGAACCCTTCACACCCGGGTCAGCCGTTTTCCTAACTTTCATGGGTTTGGGTTGACATGATGTCTTTGACAGTGCCCAATACACTTGTATGGCGTACTTGCTACTGCAGCAACTGCATGGTATGTAGGCATGATGGGTACGATTATTTTTAACCCCCCGCCCCCCCCCCCCCCTTTTTTTTTAAAAAAACATTAAAATTGTATTTGGGGTTACAAATAATATATTTTTTTTTACTGTGATGTCACAGTGACATCATTTAATTTTTTTAGTGCTATCTGTGGCGAAGTTACCAAAAACCACTTCTAAACAGTCAAAGGGAAGGAAATCTGTTAAATCTTTGCTTCATTTGCATTTAGTGATTAACTCCCTTTATGTGGAAACGGTTGACTGACTGACTTTCTACCCCACTAGGACATCACACAAGCGATAAATACCCGATGACACAAAGTGCCACCATGCGGATGAGGATCACCGTGGAGAGGTCCCAGAAACCGCGTTCAGACAATTGGCCATATTGATGGCTTGCCTATATTGCGGCCCCTGGCAAAAGCCAGAGTGGGGCTTCAAATAAGAAAAAATTACGTCCTGAAAAGGACGTAAGTAAGGAATAATTGCTTTATGGGGAATTGAACTGTTCCCTATTTATACACCTAGTGACCAGAAATTGTGTGTGTGTGTGTGATGTGACATCATAAGAGGACTTCACACCTGCCTGTCTATTCAGTGTTCTAGGAGTTTGACCCCCTGGCTATTTATAAAAGCTACCAAAACTTTGGATTTTTTCTGCTGCTGCTTCTTTTCCAGTTTCTCAGAGTAGAGTTTTGGAAAATCCTAAAAATGTTTTTTTTTGTGAAAATAACAAACGCAATTTAAAAAAAGGTCATTTTGTAAAGATTTTTACAGGGCAAAACGATTCACGCTGTAACCTACTATGCATGTTGTGAGAAGCAACTAAGGAGGGCTGGCATGCAATTAGATACCTGACCTTTTCCTGAAGAATAGTTTAGCTGGGGGAAAAAAAAGCCAACTAACTGTGAACTAGTCTGCAAAGGGTTTGGTGTTAGTTGAGTTAAGACCTGTGCTCTACTGGAATTAAAATATCAGAAGAATGAGAACAAAAATCACCCAGAAGACTTTGGGGAGATGAACGTGCAAGATCATTTGACATCAATATATAGGCACTACAACACAACCTTCTCTTGGAGGGTTGTCTCCTCTATATCTGCAGCCATACTAGTTGCATCTCCAGCTTCTAGTGGTTGTGATGATGGCGCAGGAATGCTTTCTCCTTCTCTTGCCTCAGTCTAGTTGAACCCAAAAAAAATTATTTATTGACTATATATTTATAAATTATCTTTTGGAGGTGATAATTTGTACTTAGTGTTCATTTCTCTACAGTTTTATAAAGTATTTCTATTTCTTGTTATTTCTTTTCTCATAGTTGAAAAAAAATATATATTTAGAAGCTTAAATTATGATAAAGATGAACATTTTGATTAATAAAAGATAGTATATGTATATATTTTTTTAAAATCACATAAATGGTTAGATTAATGAAAAGCTGTGATTATATCAAATCAGGCAGGCTGGACAAATGCAGAGAATACTGAAAGGTGGTGGAGATTTATTCATTCATTTCATGAATAAGGCACTAGAACAGAAAATAACTACAGATAAATTGCTCTGCTCCGCAAAGTCACTGACAACACTACATGAGACAAGGTTACGAATACCATCATTAGAGAAAAAGTAGGAATAAGACCATGTTTCGCTTATACTGACAGGCAAAGAATGAAATGGTTCAGCCGTCTAGTGAGAATGCGGCCAGACCAGACTGTATATGCAACTTTTTTACAGTAGAACATCTGGGAGGAAGGAGTATGGAAGACCAAGAAAGACACAAATGAATGGTTCAGCTGAAACCTGCAAAAAGATGAACAAATCCACCATTTAAGTCACCCGAGAAGCGCAAGACAAACACACAAAAACCACGACACTCCGCTACAACCTGGTATCAGTAAGACGACAAAAGAAGAAGAAGAAGTGGATATACATCAGAAGATTTTTTGCAATGTGTTGAAATTAGTGAATATCAATAAAAGGCGGTCAAATATGTTAAGAGTCTGCAATTGTCCTTACCTTCTGACTGCTTTTATTAAGCTCTTCCTCGTGAACAGCATTGACATCTGTATCACCTCCATCTTTGTCAGTGCCCAGCTCCTGGAAACACACATTCTCTGAACATTCTGATTTCAACTCCTCATTTGCTTCTCTACTGACTAAATTTTCTGCTTCTGCCTTCGTTTCTTTAGCTGAATCGTCTACCGGACTTTCAGTTTTGTTTTCTTCTTCAGACTTTGGAGAATTTGTGTCATCCTTTGTTTGAGCTTCTATTGGTGTTCTTTCAGAAGATACTGCCACAGATTCTGCTGTGGTAATATTCCTCAAAGGGCTTTCTTCTGATGCCTGTTGTACTAGATCAGAGATGTCTTCATTCTAGGGAAAAGATTTATATACATACACAAACTAACATTTGAAAAAAATAAAATCACAATGCAAATCGTACAGACAGTAGAAGTGCATCGGTTAGTTAAAGCAAAAAAAGCATTTAAATATGAAACAGATGTGCCAACAACAGAAATGTTGTAAGAACTTATACCCTGCAAGTAAACAATGGACTCTGTGGATTGTGCAGATGATTCTTTCTATGGTTCAGTGGAGGAAAAGCAACTACCAGCATGGTGTGTGGGCAACTATCCTTTTGATATTTTCTCCTGTTTATGCATACTGAGAAATGAGCAGGCAGATAGACTGGCCGGTTCTGCACCACTTGGTTGTGAATTGATGTTTGACACGATGGATGTTGTGAGGGCCCTTTGGGAGTGAGTGAATGGTGCAGAGGCACAGAGAGATCATTACGGTCTGAGGAGTTACCAGGGGATCTAGCCGACCCTCAAAACTCAGGGAAAAGTGAGACGGATATACAATCAGATGGTTACTGGTACCATTGGAATCAGAACTCTTTGCAAAGAAGAAACAAAAATATAAGGTTAACAATAACGTACCATCCCTTGTGTGGGTTATATTACCCCCATCGTGATGGGAGGGGGGAAGGGCATGTCCCTTAACACAAATATGCTGTAAAAGATGAATAATTAAAGGTTCACTTAAATCAGATGTGTTTTGTCGAAAGACATATATGTGCGGCCTAGCTGTAAACAACAACACCTCTTACAAACTGTCCCTTTAATCGTCAATGAAGAAGAAGAGGTAACATTAAAAATGTAGAAAACAATTGATTAGAGCAAATTTAAAGCCCTCACAATTCTTCTTCCTATTCTTATTCTTTTTCTTCTGCTGTGTCACTGGCTGTAAACTCCGGCAGAAAGTTCTGATTGTTGGACCACTTCTGGACTTCATGTTCCAAAACTCGAGTTTTGCGTAACATTGTAGATCTGTTGTATTTGTATGCAGACTATTGGTTCCTCGCTTCTCATGCAGATTTACGCTGACTTTAAAAGAAACACTTCTAATTAGTCGACCTTCACACAATGCTTGTTGGGGGGGGGCAGTGGGAACCCCCTGCCTACCCCCCTCCCACACACACACACACTGGAAGCCCTCACAGTTGAAGTCAGCTGAAAAAATGAGGTTGCCAGTCAACAACAACAGCACAATTGACAATTCTCCTAAAACAAAACTTGTGTGGCACAGAAGTAACATACAATTTTAGATATACCCAGTCGTCCATACATAGGTAATGAAGCTATATAAAGTGATGAGTTCAAAGATAACAAAGAACAACTGAATATAGAAATAGTCACACCAATCAACTAGTGAATACACTGTAAAATGAATTTGTCAGTACCTTAGCAGCATCCTTTGTAACATCTTTAACTTCAGATTCTTCTGTTGCTGTCTCATTTTGTAATGGCCTGTATGTCGCTGCTGCTCCATTTTCAGTGCTCTCCTTTTGCTCTTTTGAGTTCTGAGTTTGTTCTCCTTTGGCTGCTTTGCTCTTTCTGATTTTCTGCTTGCTGCTTTTTCCTCCCATGCTAGTGTTAATCTGTTTTCAGGCGTTGGCCACTAAGGGAACAGATTTGTAAAAGTCGTACCTGGCTTTTTTATCTCTCACCTGCAGGAAAATATAATGAGTTAGTTGCATTTCATGAAAGAGAACGTCACAACCCGACCCCATTCCAACATTTGTTGACTATCGTCCACACTGCCCCCAGCGGCCCTATTTGGGGAAGGGGGAGGGAAGATACCCCTGGGCACCTAAATGTAAAACTATCGCAGCCTAGCTGTAAACCCCAACACAATGCGTCAGCCGCCCTTTTAAGGGCAAATCGATACACAGACAGAAAGATGGACAGACCATGACCATTTGTAGGATGGTCTAGAGACGGTCATGCGCAGACAGACATAAATACTTTTACAGAGACTTTTACAGAAAGATTAGAATAAGGTGGATGGATGGATGGATAGATGGATGGATGGATAGACAGCCAAACAGACAGACTGCCAGATAGACAGAGAGATTTAAAGACATTTGATATGCTCTACTAATATTTTTTTAAAGCCACAATAAACTTGGTAGAAAATCCACAACGCACTGTTAATTCGTCTTAAATAAGTGGGGAAAGCAAGAGAAAGAAAACCGAAAACGTCATCTCGGGAAAATGATTGTTTAAACTATTGTAAACATTGTACATTGCAATATATGCAACATTTCTGACACGAAGCGAAGGTCGCTGAGGTTGCAGTGTCGACAAAGTCTAGACAGCGTCTTATGTTTCAAGTGTAAAGTTAAGAGGATCGACTTTCTTGCACTGAGTTTTATTTCCCCACGTATGGCTCGGTATCTCTCCCCACACAGAGTATCCACGGGCCGAGAGCGTCGTACACAAAATACGAACTTGTAGCTGCAGCGAAGATCTCCGGTGACCTCAGTACAAACTGCTCTCGGAAACCGAACGACAGTCTTTGAAACGAAACCACGACCCTCAAAGCGCCAGGCAAATGGAGTGATCACTTCGCCATGTGAATAAAAGGAAAGGCAGATGTGAAGCAGTGAGCTTTTGTACAAGTAAAAGTAAAAGACCCTTTCCCCGTCTTCGATCGTACTGGGCATATAGGGCTAGACCTATACTTTATAGACCAATCGAAATTTGGTGGGCGATGTGGTCAGTAGCACGCCGACCGCCTTTACTTACCAGGACTCCATCTGCTACCCATTCGAGGCTGGGTCGACCTTGAAGCAAAGGTCATTTTTGAACCAAAAAAAATGTCCGTCAGGACCACAATCCATGACCTTCCGATCAGGGCTCCCAATGCTGGGTCCCCCCCCCCCCCCCCCCCCCCCCCCAGATCTGGGTTTTTTATTTGACGCCTGGGGGGAAATCTTTTTTTTCTTTTTTAATATATCCTTATATAAAAGTGGTAAATGTTTCGTTTCGAAAATATAAATTGTGTACATTTTAACAATCTGCATTTTTATATTCTTTGTCTATGTATTGCTTGGGTTTTTGTTAAGCAAAGCTGGGTTTTTCCACACAAAAAAAAAAATACCTTTGGCAGCCCTGCTTCCGATCCGCAGGCGAGTGTCTAAACCAGGGCACAGCGGCTCCCAGTGAGCTTATTCGGTCGAGGTTTTCCAAGAAACTTAAGAGAGATCTTGTAGGTTGTTTCAGAACCTATCACAGGCGAATAATTTTAATGTGGAAGCAACATGTTTGGGAAAACCCTACCACAGATCATGTACTAAAAGATCTATTAATTGTACTGTATTGGAAAAACATGCTGGAAAAGTTGTTTTCGTGTTATTTCTCTTTCTTTCTTTCTTTCTTTCTTTCTTTCTTTCTTTCTTTCTTTCTTTCTTTCTTTCTTTCTTTCTTTCTTTCTTTCTTTCTTTCTTTCTTTCTTTCTTTCTTTCTTTCTTTCTTTCTTTCTTTCTTTCTTTCTTTCTTTCTTTCTGTCTGTCATTCTGTCTGTCATTCTGTCTGTCATTCTGTCTGTCATTCTTTCTGTCATTCTGTCTGTCATTCTGTCTGTCATTCTGTCTGTCATTCTGTCTGTCATTCTGTCTGGCTGGCTGGCTGGCTGGCTTCCTTCTTTCTTTCTTTCTTTCTTTCTTTCTTTCTTTCTTTCTTTCTTTCTTTCTTTCTTTCTTTCTTTCTTTCTTTCTTTCTTTCTTTCTTTCTTTCTTTCTTTCTTTCTTTCTTTCTTTCTTTCTTTCTTTCTTTCTTTCTTTCTTTCTTTCTTTCTGTCCTTCTGTCTGTCTTTCTTTCTTTCTTTCTTTTTCATTCTTTTTTTTTTCTTCTAATGCTGTATCCACACTGACGATTGACTGCAGTGCACTTACTGCTGGCTTTAGAAACAATTATGTAGTGAGGCCGCAATCCATTCTCTTGTCCAACTGACCGAAAGCCACGAGACCGGTCTGTTTCCAAACAACAGCCGAGGAAATCTAAAAATGGTATGCCATGGATTGTGACTGAAATGGGTTCACTAACTTCTAAGCCACAGAGCCGCAAGAAGCTTCTCCACGATAAAGGTTAGCTACAGGGTAATAGTGGTCTTGGTCTTGGTCGAGGTTTCAGCTTCACTTTAGTCGGGTTTCCCCATACTTGCCCAGTGAAAATCCAATGAAATGTCCCTCGCTGTCCCATCTAAAAAAAAAAAAAAACTGGTGAATGAACAAATCAGGGCTGCCAATGGGATTTTTATCAGATCCCAAGCTAAGCTGTCCAAAAAAGAACCCAGCAATACAGAAGCCAATCAACAAAACAAAAACCCAAGATTGATGAAAAGCACAAATTTTATAGTTTCGAAACGAAATATTTACCCACTTTTATATAAGGATATATTTTGTAAATAACCCAAGATTCCAAAATCTTAACCCAAGGCGTCAAATAAAAACCCAGATCTGGGGTAAAAACCCATCATTGGCAGCCCTGAAACAAATAGTCCCGGAACGATCCAGAAATATGCGCGCGCAGTAAATGCATACTGCAGTTACTAGAGGCGCCAGAGACAACAGTAGCCACTAGAAACGCAGTTTGTCATTGATGGAAGTAGTCGGGCACGATAAGTTGGCTATACACACGTAGAATTATCACATAAGGTTTTCACCAGCTCACACGTAAACCGGCTACCGGTCATATTAGATACCACTACACAACCGCTGCACAAATGACAGGAAAAACATAGCTCACAGGGCTGCACCAAGCACTAAGCCCAGTAGCTCAGGCAGCGAAACCGTACGCTACTGTCCAAATAAGGAAACTGCATTAGCACAGCGCTGTTAGAAGCAAAAATAACTTCGAAGCTTAACATTCTGCCATGCTTCCTTCATTTTAGCCGAAAGTCCGTGGTCTAAGGCAATGGCTCTCAACCTTCCTGACGTCGCGACCCTTTAATACAGCTCCTCATGTTCTGGCGACCCTTTAATACAGTGTTCCCCATGTTGTGGCGACCCTTTAATATAGTGTTCCTCATGTTGTGGCGACCCGAAACCATACAATTAATATCGTTGCTTGCTACTTCATAACATCAATTTTCCGATGGTCTCAGACGACCCATGTGAAAGAATCGTTCGACCCACACACAAAAAAGGTCGTGACCCATAGGCTGAAAACCGCTGGTCTAAGGGAATGTAAGATGACGAGGGTCCAGTCTCCAGCCGTGCAACTCGCGTACCATCGTTTGAAGCCCGCTTCAGAAATGGTACCCTATTACTTGAGGATCATGAAAGCGTTAAACGTAATCAATAACCTCTAAACCACAGAGTCACACAATAAGCTGTCAGCTAAGCACAAATCACAGGAACAGCAAATTAACATGCACATGAATGAAGCAGTGTTCAGTCTTACATGGGAACAGTGAGCACTGAACGAACTCTCCAAAAATAGAAGTGACAAAAGAACAGAAAGAAGCAGACAATATACAGACGAGTAAGTGGGTAGATGTATAAAGTAGATAAACAGACTGACTGATAGATAAATAGGCCCGCTAGTGTAATCTCCAATTATTTTCAGGTCTCTTAAAAAATTCGTGTATGTCAGTTTTTTCAAAACTTTTCTTAATCGCTGCGCCATTTGTTCAATTAAATTTTTTTCCTAACCTAACTAAAAGTATATGACTATTCGTATGTAAAAAATAAAAAAAAAAATAAAAACGTTGCGCCCCTGTGAAGAGGTCGCGGCTCTCCGGGGCGCCGCGGTGCACAGTTTGGGAATCACTGATAAACACTATTTTTGTTAACTTCAAACTTCCTTTCATTTATTTGCTTATGTTTGTGTACGTTAGGATACAATTTCTCTTGATTTAGTTCCTATGTTTGACTACACCATTTTTGAAAGCGCTATGAATGAAACCATTCGCCACCCCTTCCCTCCCCTCCCCTTCTCAGTAATGTGTTGTTATAATCGAGAGTCATCTGGCTAGCTGGCACATAATTAACCCCCAGAGACAGCCACTAGAGACTTCATTTTTACCTCTGTCATTTCTCGTGTATCTTCCATCAGCTTTATAAGAGCATCGTGTAAATATTTGAATTACCGCAAAGTGTACGTTTGCCTGTGTTGACAGTAAGAGGAACCGCCTACATAGGAGAACCTCCCGGATTTCGCCCAGTCCATAATCCTGCATCAACTAAATACCTTGGCAACGGAACGTCCAGTGTCATGTTGTCCTGTGGGACTTTGCGAGAGGGATGTTTGTCTAGCAAAGAAGAGTCTGCCTCAAGCACCAGAACAAATAATTAGGTAAAGTTAAGCTGACCTCGGAGGTTTCTGGTATGCTTGAAAAAGATGATCAATTGAGGATTTGTTTTCACGGCTTTTACTGGAGCATTTTAGGCTTTGCATTGTTACATAGTCACTGCGATGGGAAAACTTGGGGAGCTATAGAACAGTGCATCATTGTCAGCCTAATAGTGTGAAGAGAGAAGGCATGAGCGGATAAACCATTAGATTTAATAACGTGTGCTTTGTCCCTTGACTGTAATCGCAGTAAAATATACCAAAGGCCCATTTCGACACAATGAGATGCGTTTAGGATACAGTACATATATATGGTGGCTGCTATTTTATGCGAGCCAATCAGGGTGTGTATTTTTTTTCTAAAAAAAAAAAAGTGCCGGTACTCATCACATGTCTAAAAAGGTGCCGGTACTCTTCACATAATGTCTAAAAAGGTGCCGGTACTCTTCACATAATGTCTAAAAAGATGCCGGTACTCTTCACAAAGTGTCTATCACAGTAACCCTGACAAAACAATGCCTCATGAAAGTTGCTGGTAATGCGTTACGTTACGTACCATAAGAAAGCAGCTTTGAAGCTAGTCCCTACTAAGTGGATGATGTGCTTAATACACCCGTCGCCTTTACCTCCCAGGGAATATCCAGGTGTTCAATTTGAGCTACGTCGGCTGGGGAGGGTCGCCATTTTAAAAAGTCCTCTTCGGCAATCTGAACACATGGTTACCAGAGACGCTTACAGTAGAGTCAGATATAGTATCTTGATGATTCGGCAATCTGAACACATGGTTACCGGAGACGCTTACAAGAGAGTCAGATATAGTATCTTGATGATTCGGCAATCTGAACACATGGTTACCGGAGACGCTTACAACAGAGTCAGATGTAGTATCTTGATGATTCGGCAATCTGAACACATGGTTACCGGAGACGCTTACAACAGAGTCAGATATAGTATCTTGATGATTCGGCAATCTGAACACATGGTTACCGGAGACGCTTACAACAGAGTCAGATATAGTATCTTGATGATTCGGCAATCTGAACACATGGTTACCGGAGACGCTTACAACAAAGTCAGATATAGTATCTTGATGATTCGGCAATCTGAACACATGGTTACCGGAGACGCTTACAACAGAGTCAGATATAGTATCTTGATGATTCGGCAATCTGAACACATGGTTACCGGAGACGCTTACAACAGTCAGATATAGTATCTTGATGATTCGGCAATCTGAACACATGGTTACCGGAGACGCTTACAACAGAATCAGATATAGTATCTTGATGATTCGGCAATCTGAACACATGGTTACCGGAGACGCTTACAACAGAGTCAGATATAGTATCTTGATGATTCGGCAATCTGAACACATGGTTACCGGAGACGCTTACAACAGAGTCAGATATAGTATCTTGATGATTCGGCAATCTGAACACATGGTTACCGGAGACGCTTACAACAGAGTCAGATATAGTATCTTGATGATTCGGCAATCTGAACACATGGTTACCGGAGACGCTTACAACAGAGTCAGATATAGTATCTTGATGATTCGGCAATCTGAACACATGGTTACCGGAGACGCTTACAGTAGAGTCAGATATAGTATCTTGATGATTCGGCAATCTGAACACATGTTTACCGGAGACGCTTACAGTAGAGTCAGATATAGTATCTTGATGATTTGGCAATCTGAACACATGGTTACCGGAGACGCTTACAGTAGATTCATGATAGCGCTTATGGAGAAGGGAGAGTCTGTCGTTGGTTGGTGAACTGGACAGCAGCTGTTTTTGTATTTCTGTCGGGTAGCTCTCCGCCTGGACCTCCCAACCATTTATTATAGCACCAGAACTACCACAGGGATCTGCTATTTCACCAGCGCTTTTCAATGTGTTTACGAGCAAGATTGCAGACCTGGAAACACCTGGAGTTGGTAGAATAATGACATTCGCAGATGATGTTCTCGTACATAGCTAGGAGACAGATCGGAATCAGATAGCTCAAGAGTGACAGGTGACAGTAGATAAGGTGGTCGGCTGGTGTACACAGATGAGTGCTGCCATCAACCTAGAAAAGGAAACGGTCCTATGGTGTTCTTTGGACAACAGGAATGTTAGAGCCGATGTTCCAAGCCTCCAAATAAATTGCCGGGACATCAAGATAGACAGCAGACTGCGGTACCTGAGAATCACCTTTGACAGAAATGTGTCTTTCAAGGATCATATAGAGGAGGTTGCAACAAAGGCCCAAAAAGGTCTTAATGCACTAAAGATTATGGCAGCAATGGACATGGAGCAGAGAATACTCTTTACACTATGCCAGCACTTAATCGTCTCGGTGACTGATTATGGACTTGGTTTGCTCACTGTCTCGAAGAGTCAGCTTGTGAAACTAGAGCGCATACAGAATGAAGCTATTCGGGTGATCCTGTGATTAACAAGAGACACCCGGTTGTATGCATGCAGTACATCCTTGTAGTCTACTGTTGCAGATTCGCTAAATGTGATACAGGCTAAGCCATACCCCAGAGTGGCAGCAAAGAGCTCCCTCTGTATGAAGCTTTGGGTGCAGTTAAGGGTCAGAGGCTGAGAATGGGAAAACAATAGATGGCTCAAGCAGAAGTCATAGTAAGACAAGTATGCATGCTGGAGAACACTGGACGGGGAGAGGAGTGGGTCAGAGTACCAGAGGAAAAGTCTGACCTATGTAGGGTCATGATCACATTAGACCGGGAGGCAGAGAGTGGCCAGCGGGTGCTACGTAGGTCCCACAGTTGATTCACGACAATTCTCGTCTAGATGATTTGATTATCTGTAAAGATGGTTCTGTGTTGAGAGGTAAGAGAATGCCTGGGGGTTCGTAGCAAAAACCAATGCAAATTAGTTAGATGCAGGACAGTCTAGCATATACCACACCATCTAGCATAAGAATGGAAGTCGAGGCGATAACTGCAGCTTTTCGTAGGCTACAGAACAAGGTGCATACACATGTCGTAATTATAACAGACTCTGAAAGCTTGATGAGAAACCTGAAGACAGGGTTGCTGGAGCAGAGTGGCTAGCTTCACTTGGAAGGTCACATGTAGTGAGTATACTTTAGATCTTTAGATCTTTTCTCCAGGCAACGCCAGCAGGGTGAGGAATTAACATGCAGACAGACTGGTTGGATCTGCACCACTGGGTGGTGAATTGATGCATGACATGGCAGATGTGGTCAAGGCCCTTTAGGAACAAGTAACGAAGTCAAAAAAGATTTTTAAGATAGTATGGCCTGGAGAGAATAGTGCGCCTGGGTGCGACCAGAGGGTCTGGCTGGCTCTCTACACTCGGAGGAAAGGCTAGTCGGACATATAACCAGATCGCGACAGGTGCCATTAGTATTGGAATTCTGCGCAGACAGGGTTGCCTCGAATGCTGTGATGTCAATTCTTGAAAACTGACAATTCTTGACTCAGCTCAACTCAGTTAACCCAACTCAACCCAACTCAGCTCAACTCAGCTCAACTCAGCTCAACTCAACTCATAATGGTTTCCGGAGCGGTAGGAAAGCTAGCTATCCTACAGAAAAGACGATACTGTGTAAGAAAGACATGTAAATATTATGTAAGCAGGTTTCCTAATTAGGCAGCAAATGATGTTTAAACAATATTATTTTAATCAAAAAAAATTAAATGACAGAGAGAACAAAAAAATTATAAACGGCAGTGTCTACTCCGGACCAAGCCCATAAACTCAGTGAAAACCTTGTCCATTTATGATAAATAAATAACTGTCTAGTAACTGTTAGCATTCGATAAGTTCATTAAAGAGAGATGCACTTTCATAAAAACATACAGCCATTGTTAGTGGCCGATCCTTGACAACACTCCTAAGTCAATTGGAGGTCTGGAAACTGACTGACTGACTGACTTTCTACCCCACTAGGACATCACACAAGCGATAAACACCTGATGACACAATGTGCCACCATGTGGACGAGGATCACCGTGGAGAGGTCCCAGAAACCGCGTTTAGCCAATCGGCCATATTTATGGTCTGGCTATATTGCGGCCCCTGGCAAGAGCCATGGTGGGGCTTCTAAAAACGAAAAATTTCTGGGTGGTGGGGTTTATGTCCCTGATTACTGCACCCAAAACAAAATTAGGATAGGGTGAGCAACTCCCCACCCCCTCTCTCGCTCTCTCTCTCTCTCTCTCTTTTTCTTCCCCCCCCCCCCCCCCCCCCCCCCCACCAACAACTTTGCAAGGAGGGTAGGATCCCCCACCAAATAACTTTGCGGGGAGGCTATAATTTAAATTATCTTTGATATAATTTGTTTGTATACTTTATATTATTTTAAATACACTATTATATTTATTTGCCATTGAATACATTTTTATTATTATTGTGCTGGATGGCAAATCACTATAATAACATAACAAAGTTAAGTGAGAATAATTTACAGGACGTTACAGAACCAACCCCAGCTTTTTTTTTTTTTTTTTTTTTTTTTGGCTGTTGTGGTTTTTCTAGGAAAATTTTACATTTAGTAGTTCGCCATTGCTCTGAACTGTCAGCTGTCGGTACCACTGTCAAAAACAACTGAAGACAAACCGTCCACAGCTGGGATCGAACCCGGCACCCCAGCATTAAGAAGCGCGTTCGCAATGCCTAAGCGTATAACATAATAACATTATGAAATAATATGAAGTGTATAAACACATCTTGCTAGGGAAACCTTTATACATCGTTAAAGAGGACGTCTTAATCTCCATATACAATTATTGGGTGGGCGGGGAGGTACCAAAGAACAGGAGCCTCGAGTTTCGGCTAGTGCGACCATAACATTTATTTGAAACTTTGAATCATTATTGTCAATCGCCAGACCATCCACACAGTCACTCATAACGTCATTTTCACAAGCCAGGCATTGTATTGGATCTACAATGGAGTGAACAGCAGTGGATGTGCTGTTTTTGTAACAATAATTTAGGGATGAGTGTGCTGTGTGGGCGCGTGCGTATGTGTCTTATCCGGGTCAAAACATGACACTGGGAGTCTGAGTGTCAAAAACTACGCATTAGGTAAAGGCTCATTGTAACAGAACGCAGTTAAATACCTTTCACTGGCCCGAACCTTGAACCTTAAGCTACGTGACCAATTGCCTACTCTAGTACTTTAAAAGATGACTTACTGGAATGTTGATATTATAACTGTCAATACATGCCTTGTTGTTGCACGCACGCACCGACACACGTCAACAGTTGCTAAATAACTGTCCACTTTGTTTTAGTTTTTGAAGCGTTAGCAGAGTCGAATATTCGACTGTCTTAAACGCTTAGTAAACTTTTATAATATTCGCTATTCCGTTGTATGAAATAGAAATGCGCCAATTAACACTTTACCTAAATTAGAGATGAGTTCTCTATCCCAAGGGAGGTTGTCTAGAATGTTTCCATCGCTAACTATGGGGAAATTACGAAGGCAAACCCCAGGCTCGTCTCCTCTCTTTTGTGTCCCACTGTATGATATCGTCTCCTTTCTTTTGTGTCCCACTGTATGATATCGTCTCCTCTCTTTTGTGTCCCACTGTATGATATCGTCTCCTCTCTTTTGTGTACCACTGTATGATATCGTCTCCTCTCTTTTGTGTCCCACTGTATGATATCGTCTCCTCTCTTTTGTGTCCCACTGTATGATATCGTCTCCTTTCTTTTGTGTCCCACTGTATGATATCGTCTCCTCTCTTTTGTGTACCACTGTATGATATCGTCTCCTCTCTTTTGTGTCCCACTGTATGATATCGTCTCCTCTCTTTTGTGTCCCACTGTATGATATCGTCTCCTCTCTTTTGTGTACCACTGTATGATATCGTCTCCTCTCTTTTGTGTACCACTGTATGATATCGTCTCCTCTCTTTTGTGTCCCACTGTATGATATCGTCTCCTCTCTTTTGTGTCCCACTGTATGATATCGTCTCCTCTCTTTTGTGTACCACTGTATGACAGCCACAAGCATGATCTTAATCTAACCAGCCCATCGCGGCTATGGGAACCTGGTGAACGTCAAGAATTGAACACTTTACTTCGTGGAGAATCTTCTTCCTTCCTTCTTCTTTTTTTTTTTCTTTCGTCTTCTTTCCTTTATTCTTTCTTCTTCCTACTTCTTCATTATTATTATTCTCCTTCTCCATCATTTTCCTTCATCTCCTCCTTCTTCCTCTTCTTCGTTCGTCTTCTCCTCCTTCTTCTTCCTCCACCTCTTCCTTCTCCTCGTCGTCGTTGTTGTTGTTGTTCTTCTTCTTCAATTTCGAATACAAAAGACCAGATTAGAAGTGTTTTCTTAAATGAGCTTATTCTTTTCAGTGTTTTTTAAAACCCTTGATTAGATCATACAAATAATTAAAGTGTCTACTAAATATATATATATATATATATAGACACATTCACAAACATACACAAAAAGTGAGAGAGAGAGTGAGAAGAGGGAGAGACATGTTTGAAGTGTGTAAAGGAGCCTTGTACACTAGGCTAGAGCAAAAAAATAAAGGCTTACTTTTGTGTGTGTGTGTGGCTTTCTCACTGATTTAATTATTCTATTCTTCTGCACTTTTGGACTGAATATTCACTGTCCAGCGGCGCCGACACAAAGGGAGCCCTGGCGTAGGGGGATCTCAACCCACTTACACGTCTTCTGGTGTCGAGGAGCAGGGCCTCAAGAGGCATAAGCCTAGTTTAATTGCATAATAATAATATGCTGAATGAAAATACGTACATTTAATATCATACTCAACATAAATGTAGTGTGTGGAGGATGGTGGGGGGTGGGATTCAAGATGCCTACCTAAGCCCCCTGTTTCCAGCGGTCCTAGTATTAGAAACTCACATAATATAAGGACTGTGCTGTGCTATGATACAGATGCTACTGCATTAGGCGGCATCGTAAAGGAGGGGGCGGCATAAGCGGCGAAATCAAAATACAATTTGAATTTTTGATCTTACAACGGGAAGCTATTATTAGTAATTACGGGCGGCATTTCTCGAAGACTTGCATCATACCGGGAGAATTAAACCGCACGGGGCTGTATAATATGACAAATTATCAACAAAAAAAAAATTAAACAAACATATAATTATCTTAACTACATCACATCAACTATACCTGACAGCTGTCCGATAAGCCAGGTCAATTTATGTTAACATATAGTCTCACCTCTGTGCGCCTGTTTCTGTACCAACAGCTAAAGAGCCGGCCAGACTTTGATCAACCTAAGCGCTGTTTGCAGTCTCGCGGGGTTTCCTCTCTATCCCTCAACTGGCCAGGAAAGCTGTGTTGATCAGCTGGCTGTACTAGAGAAAATTGCGTGTGCGAGCCAAACCTAGTGAACTTTGAACATTTAGACCAGCGAATGACGCAAAATAGTCGGGTTTTATTTTAAACAATCTTAAAATCGGTGACACACGACACAGTTGGAAGTGATACACTACTGAAATAGTTAAAAGGTCCCTTTCATACAGAATCTATACATCGGGAACATGTGTGATGTGACCAATGCTCGGCCCCAATAATGGTACCTAATTGTTTATTGTAAAGACCCACCCGTCTGATGTAGGGGGCCCTAAAATAACCTAACGATTGAACGGGGTTCCCGAGACTTGTATCCAGGGGAATTCTCAAATGAACGGTGTCACTTTGTGTCACCGGGTGTTTATCGCTCGTTGTGCGGTCATAGTGAGGTTAAACGTCACTCACTCCCTAATTCAGCCACACCCGTCGCCTTCACCCCCCCCCCCCCCCGAACATGTTAAAAATCACTAAAGACGGGGACGGTAAAAGGCAAAGGAGTTAGAGATACAAATATGAAGATAATTTTAAGAGATGGAAGAACAAGTCTCATAGAACGTTCAACCAAGACGAGAGAGAGAGAGAGAGAGAGAGAGAGAGAGAGAGAGAGAGAGAGAGCGATCAACTATAGTTTAAACTAAGTATACTCCCGTAAATTATGATTTTTTTTTTTTGTTTGTAGTTTTTTTTTTGGGTGAGTCCCAAATGAACTAAACGAGAACCAGTGCACAAAGAGTTGTACCTATCTTCAAGAGGCTTAACAGATTAGTTAACCTGGTTTTAATGTAAAGCTAATTAATTTAAATTCCTTCGTTTATTTTCTCAATTTTGAGGCGCTCACCCCAACTTTTCCCCAAATTTCCCGGTGAAAAAATCCAGACAATACTTCTCACTTGTGTCCTCCGCAGCGAAGCATGCCACTCTGCACGAAGTATACCTGTTCTGATCTTCCTCAGCATGCTTTCTGAATCAGTTACAATAACAATGTGTGTGTGTGTCGTGTTCCCTGGACAGCAGAAAGCTGCAGTGACCGCCTCCACCTCCATTCTTAAGCTGGATGTTGTGGTATCATGCTCTCCTGCACCAAACGTCGACCATTAACTTTTGCTAAGAAGCCCCAAGCACTTCTTTTGCCTCTTGACACTGAACCGTCTGTGTAAATGATCAAATCTTCTGAGCGAGCATTATCTTGAATTAATTGCTGAATTTCCACCTCTGTGGCACCTGCTGGCCAGTCTCTGCATTCCCGGCTCAGCGTTATTATGACTCTACACAAGTCTGACAGCTTAGGTAGCTCTTTGACCCACTCCTCTCCTCGCCTAATGTTCTCAAGGATGCAAACCTGTCTGATTGTGTCTTCTGTCTGAGCCATCCATGACCTCCCTCTTATCAGCCGCTGACCCTTAACTGCACCCAGAGCTTTACGCAGAGGGTGGTCTGTGTCTGCAGCTACCCTGAGATATGACGTCGCCTGCATCACCTTGTGCCTACCTGCAACCGTCGGCAAACCAAGGATGTATCGCATACACACCACTGGGGTGTCTCTGGTGCAACCCAGAATGACCCGCATAGCCGCGTTCTGTATACGCTCTAGTTTGTCCATCTGACTCTTTGAGACGGTAAGCAGTCCCAGGCCATAATCCACCACTGACAGGATCAGGGGCTGATATAGTTTGAAAAGCATTCTCTGCTCTATGTCAATTGCAGCCATAGTCTTAAGTGAAGTCCTTTTTGGCATCTCGTCACAACACTCTCCACATGGTCCTTAAATGACAGGCTCCTGTCAAATGTAATTTTGTAAGGGAAACTGAGCACCTACGGATTTCCCAGGAGTGCTGTGATGTTGATTTTTTTTTAAAAACAAAACAAAAAGGAAAAGGGGTAGGGGAAAGGGGAGTGACAATTAAAAAAAAAGGACGATGATGATGGTAATGGCTTAATGATGATGATGATTAAGATACATAAAAGCACTCTTCGGATATGAGAGCTGTGTTAGCACAGTGGCTCCAAAGTCGGATGGGAATTTGCGTTGAGGCAGACTTGTATAAGTGACTGAGACCACACAGTTCGACCCAGCCTAAGAATCCAGGAATGTTCCTGGGAAGTCAAGATAGCCATCATGATGTCAACGATGCCATCCACCGAGTGCCGACTGGTCAACACAATTACGGACTTCAACATGCGCCTTATGCGCTAAAGGCGTTGAAAAGATGCTTCACTTTGCTGTCACTCCTCGAATATACCTACGGGTAAAAGCTATGTGTATCTCGCTTCCCAATCTAATAAAAAAAAATGTTTTCTCTCTTTCTCAGTCTCTCTCTCTCAAATCGGTTTCCCTTACTCTCTCTCTCTCTCTCTCTCTCTCTCTCTCTCTCTCTCTCTCTCTCTCTCTCTCTCTCTCTCTCTCTCTTTCTCATCTGTCTCTGGTCTCCCTCTTTCTGTCTCATTTCTATCTAATCGCTCTAATCTCTTTATATGTTATCTCTCTCTGATCTCACCTTTCTCTTGGTCAATTCCCCGTGTATCTCATTTCTCTTTCTGTCTCATACTCTCTGATCTCTTTCTGTCTCATACTCTCTGATCTCTTCATATGTTCTCTCTCTGTGTCTCATCTCTCTAGGATAGCGCTGTCCGGTTCGTCTAATCTCTCTCTCTCTCTTCTCTCTCTTTCTCTCTCTATGATCTCTCTCATCTCTCTCTAGTATCTTTCTGTCTCATCACTCTCTGATCTCTCCATGTATCATTACACTGTCTCCTCTCTCTATGATATGGCTGTCCGACTCGTCTCTCCTATCTCTGATCTGTCTCATCTCTATGATCTTTGTCACATCTGTCTGTGATATTTCTCTTTCTAATATGTCTCTGTGTATGTCTCTTTCTCTTTGTGTTTGCATGTGTCTCATCTTACTCTGTTATCTTTCTGTTTCGTCGCTCTTTGATTTCTCTATCTCCTCTATATATATATGTCTCAAAATTGTCTGTCTAAACGCTCTCTGTGTCTTATTTGGTCTCTCTGATCTCTGTCTGTATCACGTCTCTGATCGTTTTCAATCACAACCCACTCTAATCTCTCTGTGTATAATCTCCTTATGTATTTAATATATATATATATCTCTCTCTCTCTCTCTCTCTCTGTGTGTGTGTGTGTGTGTGTGTGTATGTGTTTATGTCTTATCAATTTCTGTCTCAACTATCTTTGATTTATCTCTGTCTTATCTCTCGCATCGTTTTCTGATCTCTCTCTCTCTCTCTCTCTCTCTCTCTCTCTCATCTCTCTTATCTTTATCTGATGTCGTTCGGTCTCATCTCTCTCTCTCTCTCTCTCTCTCTCTCTCTCTCTCTCTCTGATCTCTTTTTGTCTCACCTCTCTTTGACCTGTCTGTCCCATCTTTTACTGGCTCATCTCTCTGTCAGTACAGTCTCTGTCTATCTCTCTCTCTCTCTCTCTCTCTCTCTCTCTCTCTCTCTCTCTCTTTCAGTCACACGTCTCTCTGATCTCTCTCTCCAAGCCCCCTTCCCCCCCCCCCCTATTCTTTCCCATCCATCTCTAATATATCTCCTCCCGTCCTCCACCTTTCAACACTCAGAACTGACAACGGTGACAATGTTAGAAGTGTCCATGTAAAATGTGTTTGTTCTTCCAGGTCAACCTGACATAGAGACTAAGCAGACATTTTCGCTGGCAGGGTCAGAGAGTAGGACTGGCAGGCTGTTTTGTCACCTTCCGCTGTGTTTGAAATGGCAAGGAAAGTCACACACCTCAGTGCAAGATTACCGCACTGGGAAAATACGCTAACCCAATCAAAGACATGGACACATTCTTGTCGCGAAGATGGGAAAATAATAATCAGTCAACCGCCACAAGCGAATATTAAAGAATCAGGTAATGAGGTAATTTTAGTTCCAACAGTGCATTCGGGTCACTCCACAGTTGTTCCGTTGCTGTGCCAATAAAAACCACACAACCTGCTGATCACTAGCCCTTGCGAAATAACGGGCACATACTGTAGTCTCGACAGAGCCAGTAGCACACACACGCACTAAATGCATAAAGTCCGGGAAGGCTAAACCAGTCAACAAATGCCCGAGGAGAAGTTGAATGTGTTGGCAGAAAGGTGCAAATATCACAGCCAAAGAAGAAGAAATGCATAAAGCAGCCGTCAGTAGTGTCGACACAATCAGTTAGACATAGAAATACAGTTCATCATCGATTGAAGCAACAGTTAAAACAAATCAGTAAATTCATCGCATAAGAAGCTATCAGTTCTGCGGCAAAGGTCGATAGCCTTTTTCTGAATCTGCAGTTCACTTTGCAAACCATAGTTGGGCACAGTCTAAAAGCACTCTAAAATAAATCCCTAGCTCACAGTGTCGCGGCAACGCATTTAATTCAGTATCTAAGAGGATGGAACTGTATACTCTCAGTCCAAATATGGAAAGGGAGAGGGAAACAACGGCTAACCATAGCCAGAATCAAATAATTCGTCACGACTAAAAACCCACCCGCCACTGAAACGGCACAGGGAAGTTACAGCATGGGAATCAACAAAGTAAACACATTTACAGCAGATTCAGAGCAAAGACATTTTTCTTTTTCTAAAAGGGTTGAGGAGGACACTGTGACCCAGGGGAGGGGAGGAGAAGAGAGAATTCATTTGTAAGTAGTAAGTCTGATTCCTTTTTGCCTACATGTTTTCTATTGTCTGTTATTTAGTGGATGATAAATTATCCCACCATTCCTAGCTACCAAAAGAGTTTATGCTCAATAAATCAGGTGCCGTCTCCACAATCAAAGTCAGCTGTATTGGATCTTTTAACTAACTTATGTCTCTCATCCTGATGGTATAAATCTCTGACATTGCTGTTCGACCATCTTTTGATGTTATCCTCCTGTTGTTATTGCTGTCTACCTCTTGCTCGCGTGCTTTTAACTTGTCTCTTTAGAAGTGTGTTTCCAATAGTGTTATGTCTTTTAATATAGCCAACATATTTCACTTCTCTCATTTAATTTCTTTCGGCTACTCCCTTTCCTTACCATCTCTTCAGAGTTTCTGTATTTGATTGGTTTTGTTTCTAAGAAACATAATACATTTCTGTATACTTATATCTCCAAAGACACAGTGTGTCTTTGTAATTGCTTGATCACTATCTAGGTCTTTGCACTCAGAAGAAGGTTTGAGAATAATATAACATTTGATAATTCGCATTTTTATGTTTTGTTTATGTCTCTATATAAATTAGGGTGCGGGAAACATAGAGAACAGCTAAGGCAACTACTTATAAATTGCAGACATTCATTAACTGGTGCCTGCGCAGAATAGAGGGAATTAAATCGTATGATAGAATAACTAATGTAGAGCTTTGGGACAGAACCAAGCAAGCTCCAGTGGACCAAGAGGCGAGGAAAAGACGCTGGCGTTGGATAGGACACAAACTGAGAAAACTGGACAACAGTATAATTATAATGTCTTTGCACTAGAACCCACAGGGGCATAGGAATAAAGCAAGGCCAAATAACAAACGGAGAAGAGAGCTGGAGAATGAAGTTAGAAAGACAGGGAGGACATGGGGACAGCTCCATGTAATAGCGAAGGATAGAACGACTTGGCATGAGTTGGTTGAGGGTCTTTGCTCCATTAGGGGATAGAAAGGTAGAAGATGATGTTTCTAAATGTCAGAAAGTTTCGCATGTTGTTGGAGGTATTTTTGGAGGTCCATTTCCACTCTTTTTTTTTTTTGTTTAATGTCTAATACACTTTTCACATTATGTGTTAATTACGCATCCAGGATAGAGGAAACTGTTTGCTTATTTTATTATCTCTTCCTTTATTGTGAGTCTACTGTTAACCTCTCTTTTCTTTTGCTAACTATTACAGGTTTAAAGGAAATATTTTAAAAAAATATATCAAGACTAAATCCGCTCTAAAAACTAATACTGAACACAAAATATTTACTTTAATAACAAATCAGCTCAGTTGAAAAATAAAGAACAACTAAAAAAAAGTTAACACTAAATTGTAAACATTTACTGACTGGCACTTGCCCAGAATAGAAGGAATTAAATGGTATGATAAAATCACTTTAGGGAAGAACTTAAATTCCAGTGAATTGAGTGGCGAAAGAAAGACGCTGACATTATTTTTAAAAAAAAACAAAGAACAATATATAACTAGAATGTATTTTAACTGGAGCCCACATGGACAGAGAATTAGGGGCAGACACACATCACACACACACACACACACACACACACACACACACACATTATATATATATATATATATATATATATATACACACACACACACACTCACACACACACACACAAAGACAGGATCTAGAGAGTTAAGTTACAAAGATGGACCGGACATAGAGTGTGCATCATGCGTCAGTAAAGGATAAGTGGCTGTGACGGCATATGCTCCACTGGAAGATAAATGCAAATAGAAAGGAGAAGCAGCAGCAGCCATACTCGGCACTTGCCCCACAGTGACTAAAACTTCTCAATTTCTGCAAGTACCGCACAGTCGTCAGCATTTCACATCTACCGCTGCTTAGATCGGTAATCCAGTTTGATATTAGCAGGATCGTGACAGAGAACGAACAACGAGGGTACATGAACGACTGAAAACACAGACTTTACACATCTTAAACTGCGGATAGCTGGCCTGTGGATCCAGCTGACAAGTGTTAACGCTTAGAGAGATAGGGCGATCGGAAGATTTTGAGAGAAGCGTGTCCACATCACCGCTAAAAATGCGAGAATTATGAGTAAAGATGGGCACAGCCAGGCATGAGAGGCAGACTGGACGTATAGGAAGTTTAGTCACCCAGCACAGGAGTGGCACTATTAACAACGGAACGCTAATGTATATGTAGAAAAAAAAGGAGGGTTGGGGGAGCATCTATTGATATGTCTGGGGTGCGTGAAGATAATTCATAACTCCTAAATCTATACGCTTCGATATAGTCTGATGGAGACAGAGCACATTTAAGCAATAACAAAGTGCCCCGATGTCAATGCTGGATGACAATTTCTGACAAAGTGGATGAAGAAAACGTCGAGTGGATTACCGCCAGTCTGCCGGCGAGGTACAAGATGTTGAAGAATCATTAAGGCAATCATTCATTATGGAGACGAAAACCTGTTAGATATATTCATCATCTTCGTGTGCCGTGCCAGTGAGCACAGGCTGTCACGTTTCACCAACTCACCATAACACCAGAATCACTGAGCAGTTCAATGATTTTTGTCTCGCCAAATCTATCTGGTCGGACCACTGAGGTATTTTCTTCGGATGAAATTAGTTTGAACTAACGGTTGAACTGTTTTATACTAAACTGAGTCTGAGCAAAGGGTTAATTGGCCTGTTGTTTTTGATTCTGGGAGAGGGGGGGGGGGGGGGGGGGGGGGGAGGTTAAGGGAATGTGTTGTTTACCGGACAAACGGGTTCTTGGAGTTTCTCCATTGTTGCCCAAGAGCGCTAGACATTTGGCAAGCAAGCAGACCCAGACTCGTGTGCAAGCAAATAATGTGTTTCTTCTTTCTTCTCTTCTTCTTCTTCTTCTTCTTCTTCTTCTTCTTCTTCTTCTTCTTCTTTCTTCTTTTTCTTCTTCTTCTTCTTTCTTCTTCTGGGGGCTGCTGGGCTGCTGCGGCTGGGTACCTCATCGAAGTGTCGGGGGGAGATGTAATGTTCGTTGATGAGCTCTGTCAAGAGCACTATTAAGACTGATGTTCATTTCTGCAAGGCTGTTCTTAAGGCCATCACTCCATCTTTTCCGAAGTCTTCCTCTCGTTCTATACCCGTTGTAACGTTTTAGTGTGGCTCGCTGTGGCAGATAGTTAGAAATTCATTCAGTCCACACAATGAGATGGTCTGAGTCTGTAGGATTTAGTAGCGAACGTTGTTCTCTTCAATCTTGCCAGTTGTAACACAATTCTCAAGTCATTCCTTCTCAAAATGTGTCCCAGAAAAATACTGACTGTCTACGTTTAATTGTTCTAATAGGTTTAATTACTTTCCTCTGCCTCGAAGAGGACTGCTTGGCTTGGTTTTCTATCCTCCCATGATATTCTGTGCATCCTTCTCAGAAACAACAACTCTGCCGCGAGTAACTGCTTTTAAGCTTGTCTGCTAATTGTCCAAGTCAGATATATTAATGCAAATTTGATTTTAAGCTTGTTACCTTTCCGTACACACCGTTATCATAATGAAGAAGAAGTACATTAAGACGCTGGGTCAAATTATCATTTTATAAGTGTCTAATTTTATGACACATAGAAACAAATCAGCGTATCACATCCTATTATGCGCCCCACCCCCACCCCCACCACGACTTCCGGTCGGGATGTATAATTACTCTTGCACATCCGGTTATGATCGTGCCAAGAATTTGCAGCTTAGCCGATATCGACAGATGAAAATAAAAGGAGCGATACACATTCAGTCGCTTAGTACAGCATATAGTATTATCACGCATAGCAAATCTTTGGTAGCAGTCTAATATTGGCACTATTTGTCAGAATGTGCCATACATAACCTACGACAAAGCAGTCTGGACTTGCCCAATTAGGCCCCGTTTCCCTCAGAAGGCGTCAAAGATGCCAAGAGCGTTCGGTACTTACGGCGTTAGTGGCCGTTTAGTTATGTGCTGTTTGATTAAACAATGCACGTCAATCCTAAATGAAGCCTATGTAATTGATCTGGCTAGTTATATGATCTTATGGTTTGCACTTTTGTGTTTCCTTTTTGTAATTGATTATTTACAATAAACATGGACATCTTCTCAGTTCTACGTTCTCGTTACACAGACAAAGACATTCAATCATACATTGTTCAGTTTCCCTAAATGTTAACAACTGAAATGCGTCAGTACCAAAATTACATTTAAAAAATGAATTGTTTTCATTGTTTTCTGACGGTTAAACTGTTTTATATTGAAAGTGAGTCTTTCCCGTGTGGGTTCCGGGACCCCATTGTAGGGGGAAACAAAAATAGACCCATTGCTTCCCTAACAAGCATGTCGTAGGAGTCGACTAACTGGGGGTTTCCTTAGAAGTCGACTGAGAGGGCAATGAACCAACAGGGTAAATTCACATCTTTTGAAGTCGCTCCAACACACAGGTCCTGCACGTCTGAAGTCTGCCTGAAGTTTACACTTTCCACTGAGTTAAGCTGTGAACGACGACGACGATGACGAAAGTGAGTTTCAACAGAGGCTCAGTCGACCTGCTGTTTTTGAGCGGCGGAAGGTGGGGTGGAAAAAAAAAGGGGGGGGGGGTTGAGCGAATGTGTTCAAGCGTTTATCAGACACACGGATTCTTGAAGTTTTTCCACAGTTGTTCAAGACTGCTAAACAATTGGCAAGCAGACCCAGAATCGGGTGCAAGCATATAATGTGTTTCTTAAGTTAGAAATTTATTCTGGCCACATAATGAGATGGTGTGAGTCTGCAGGATTCAGAAGCGTAGGTTGAACCTGGCACGCTCTTTCCCCATCCCATCTAATATATTCGTCAATAGAATGGCAGACCTGGGAATTAGGATTGACATAGCAAAAAACGAGACGCATACCAGACACGCCAGAAGACTTGTTAATCAACATAGAACTGGCACTATTAGCCATCCGACGTGGGGGTTCATACTTAGGGGAGAATCTGAGCACCTATGGACATGTCCGGAGTGCAATGATGATAATCCAACTAACTAACTAACTAACTAACTAACTAACTAACTAACTAACTAACTAACTAACTAACTACTACTAACTAACTACTAACTAACTAACTAACTTAACTAACTAACTAACTAAAACTAACTAACTAACTAACTAACTAACTAACTAACTAACTAACTAACTAACTAACTAAGTAACTAACTAACTAACTAACTAACTAACTAATTAATATTCGGCCATAAAAAGAGTTTAAACAAAACACCGGAACCGGTAAATCTCTCGTTCCCACGCCTCGGTGTCAATCTGGCTAATGGTGCAAGGGACACAGTTACAATCTAATCTGTACTTACGTAGTTCATATCGTGCTGGCCCGACTTTACTCTCTATACTAATTGCCAGGTATTTGTGTTTAGACTTTGTGGATTTTGGGAAGACCAAAAGTCAGTTTTTACAAACCGCCTAGGTTTGTACAGTCGGCGTCTGTGGCTTAGGATTGCAGACTTTTTTTTTTTTTTTTGGCCTTAAAAATTACTTTGGCTTCCAGGCCGACCCAGCCTTGAGTGAGTACTAGTTGCAGTCATGGGAAGTAAAGGCGACCGGTGTGATCCTGACCACATCACCCACCAAGTGCTGATCGGCCTATGAATTATAGGTCTAGCCCTCTATGCCCACACTGCCTGGGGGCATGGAAAGCGTCCTCTACTTTTTACAATGCACAATTTACTACGAAAATTATGTCATATATTCAAGTCACGTCAGCCAGTAGTAGCATGTTCTTTGCAGACCTTGCTCCCATAACAACCCTCCAGAAAACTTATCGATCACAAGCAAGGTCTTTCATGGTTGTTATGAATTCTTTGCCAGTTTTACAGAAGGTAGTTTGTCATTGCTTTCCTTAAATATAGTCAGGTTTTTGTTGTTGTTTCTTTTTTTTCTTCTGGAGGTACTCAGTATTAGCCCCCCCCCCCCCCCTTTTTCCCCCTTTTTTTCCCCGCTTTTTAATCCCAGGTGATTTCAACATAAAAACTCAGTGTATTCAATAATCACAGTGAAAAGAGCATCAGTCTCATGAATTTAAAAGATACAGCATGTTCTGCACTGCTTTAAAATACTTTGCCAGATTTCTTTTCTATTCCAAGATCAAAAATGAAAAAAATAATAGCACACTATATGTTGTGTTGATACACATAGGCACAAGTTGTGGACATGTGGCGCGTTGTTTGGGACAGAAACAGTCAAGGCATCGTTTAGACCAGCGTTTGTCAAACTCTTTTCGACGCGGCACCTTTGTTGGACAAAAAAAAAAAAAAAGTTCGCGGCACACCTTTCCTTAAAGCGGTTTGAAAACTTTGGAGAGGAAAAAAAAAACACAGTGGAAATGTAATGATCAGTTGTCTTTAATGCGATGAACGAAACTGTTTGGATGAATTTTTCATTATTTCGTTTATGTGTATGGAAAGTTGAGTTAAATGTATCCTCAAATCACTTGAAGTTTGCTCCTGAATCTTTTTTTTTTTTTTTTTTTTTACTTTTAATGGCTACCTTCATGGTATTTCTGTTTTAAACTGCTCTCTTCGCTGATCTCAAGCAGATTTTCAAAATCTTGATTATGCCGCGGCACCCCTGGCATAAAAGTTTAGCGAGTTGCAAAGTACAGCATTAATTAAAATCGGGAACTTTGTGTGTGTGTGTGTGTGTGTGTGTGTGTGTGTGTGTGCACCATAGTTGATTGTTCAGCACTAGGGTCATAGCACGGCCAACTCCAGATTTATAAGGCCGTATAGCTCAAACGGGAATTCCCGTTCTTGTGCAAGAATTGAGTCCCTCTGCGTCCACAGTTTTTATCGAGGAGATGTATACACAAATTAAACACAGTTTCAATAATTTTTTAGAACTATACGTCATTTTGTAAGGTAAATAAGTGTGCCAATTAAATATAAAAATAAAAGCTCTTACAGACAAACAAAAATATGTATACAGCCGGACGTGGGTCATAGATACTTTGTGATGAGTACAAGTATCTTTTGTAGTCAGTGCAGACATCTTTTTTCTTTTTAAAAAAATCCATGATTATAAGCTTGAGCTATCTCTTATATTTCGTACCTGGATTTTCTTGTATTTTTCCTTCATGGGTTATCTTATTCTGCTTGTAGTTTAGAAGTCATTATTCTACATATTGACTTGTTTTTTCCATAAACAACTTAAGAACGACTCTTTTTGTTCTCGTTCAATTACATCTGAACTACTATTTTAAAAAGATAACAGGACAACAAAAAAATTTTTTTTCTTATTTGAATTCTTGAATTCTTTGAATTCGACTCAAAATATTAACTTTTTTTTTTCACGCCACCATAATATTTGTGTAGACCAGTCAGCATTTAATGGGTGATATGGTCAACATCACCTCGGCCAGCTTTACTTTACTTTCCAAGACTTTGCCTAATCAGGGCTACCAATACTGCCCCCCCCCCCCACCCTTTTCCCCCAGATCTGGGGTTTTTTTTTTTTTATCACGCCTTGGGGGAAATCTGGGGTTTAAAAAAATATATTCTATATAAAAGTGGTAAATGTTTCGTTTGCTTACTATAAATTCTGTACATTTTAACAATCTAGGGTTATATTTTGTTTTTTGTTCTTTGTCAATGAAGCTTGGGTTTTTGTTCAGCTTAGCTGGGTTTCTCAACAACAACAAAAATCCCACTGGCAGCCCTGTGCCTAAAATCTATCTTAGGCTAGGTCGACATGGGAGTGACCTAAGTAGGAAAAGAGTTGAAAAAAAAAAACAAGCAGGAAGAAAGCATTTTTTTAAACGATGCTAGGAACTGATTAGATGAACATACATTTGTACATACCGTTACTTGTGGCACTTTTTTCTCGTTAAATTCCCGATTTGTTTCAGCGCCGCACACAATTACCAAACGAGACCAATGACACGTTGTGCCCGCGTTAAATAGAGAGGCACGGCGGCGAGTTTCTTGCTAGTCTGAATTATAGCGCGCAGTTTTGTTTCAATCCAACAAGCGGCTAGATCGCCTGCTTTTAGTAAATTAAAATGCGACGTAGATTTGGGCCACCCCCCCCCCCCCCCCCCCCCCCCCACCTCTTTTCCGTTGGTTAAGCAAAGATTATAGGGACAATATCTGTTGCCGAATAATGATTTATAATTTCATTACACCATCCCAACACTGTACTGCAGATTAGTTTGTAACTACAGTGCTGCCATAAAACACCCGTCTCACAAGGTTAATCAAGTAACAGAAAGTGTATTGATCGGCACTCATAGAAAGAAGTCTCACAAGGTTGAACAGGGTTTCTGAGATTTGCTTCTGTTTGATAATTGTCATCCTTAAACTCTTTGAGTCCCAAGGAACGCATCATACGTTCATAGGCTCCTACCTAGAAGCCCAATAAACGCATGATGCGCTGATTTTAGGACTCTCTTTACTACCCCCTGGGACTGTGACGCTAGACCCCCTGGGACTCAAAGAGTTAAGGTTTTAATTCTAAGGACCACAATCCTAGAGAGGAATAACAACCACCACCACCACCCTTTCTACTTTCAAAATTTGCCAACATTTTTAATTTCTTCTTTCTCCTCAGAGTTCTGTAGGAGGGAAGAAAAAACACATCGCTTCTTAACAGCATGTCGCAAAAGGCGACGAATTGAGGGGTTTTCTGAAATAAGATGCGTTGGGCCGAAAGGTATAGATGCCGCAAACCTCAATGCGAACCCCGTCACGTCGCTTCAATCGCCCTTTACAGGTTGAAGAGTCGAAAAGAACAAACTGTAGTCCTACTTAACTCTATTATCATATACATAGCTCTATTTGTCATTCAAATGCATCCATACTTCAAGAACTGAATATTGAAGAAGGTTGGCTATTAAAGACGATAAAACTCAGAAAATTGAAACATTATTTTTTGAAACGTCACGATAGTTTAAAATGAACAATAATGGAGGGGTATATGCCTGGGAAGAGAGGAAGAGGTAGGCCAAAGAGAAGATGGGTGCGGAATGTGGCGGATGATCTCTAAATGGGTGTATCCAACGCCGGTCATCATGCTTGTGATCGAGAATTTTTCTGGAGGGTTGCAATTGGAGCAAGTTTATGCAAAGGACAGGCTGACTGACTGATTTGTCATTGATAATATTGCTATAAGTATAATTTCACTACAGTGGCGGCGAAATCTATGAACTTGAACCCGCCCCATCCCCCAGTTTTCAGAGAGAGGTGGGTGAGCCCCCCCCCCCCCCCGCCCCTTTTTCCTACCTACAATTTTTACGGCAATAAGCAACTTCACCTCCTTCTCCTTTCCACCATCTATGGATAAACGTCTGTTTTTTTTTTTTTTTTTTTATGTTTATATATTTGAAATAACTTTTAAAAAAATCATCATTTGCATTTGCCACTCAGAACCTAAACATTGAGACCTCTTTTCTCCTGCTATAAAAGTATAAGTAAAGTAAAGTAAAGGGCCCTTTTCCATGCCATTAGGCGTTTTGGGCGTACAAGGTAAGACATATATTTTATAGACCAAACGGCACTTAGAGGGTCATGTAGTCAGCATCACGCCAGCCACCTTTACTTCCCAGGACTGCACCTAGTACCCATTCAAGGCTGGGTCGATCTGAAAGTCAAGGTCATTTTTGAAAAAAGTCCGGCTCGATCAGGACCCGAACCCACGACCTTCCGATCCGCAGGCGAGCGTCTAGCCGCTACACCACGGCGACTCTCATAAAAGTATAAGAATGTCGAACAAGCTCATCACTTGCCTGGTTCTCCATCCATATATATCGTCATTAATTTATTTATATGCTAGCATTTTCTAAATGTGACACATAACACAATGTGATTAAAACACAAGAGGACAAAAGATACCGCAACAAGGGAAACACATTATGGAGATACGTCTTGATATGGCGTGCGACCAACAACCTGACATGCCCCTTATTCAAAGCCACGCCCATCTGTATCTTTATATCTAAAGATGGCCGTGTTCAAAGCTAAGCAGACGCTCGGTTTTATATTTTCCCAAGTGGAAAAGAATTTTTAAACCCCTGAAGCCAAAGTTGTCCGATCAACATTTGACCCTGCTACTGCCGAGGTCTGTCTGATAAACGTCTGTTCGGTGAACCAACCGTTTCATTAGTCTCTCTGGTCGTGCAGGTAGGCGCTTATAATGACAATAACGTCTTGTCTGATTGTCCGATCAGCGTAGCAGGCCAGGGCGTCATGACGCACCACCACAGATTGTCTAGAGAGGTATACCGGCCAAAACAATTGAAAAAGGACTCGAACTGAAGATTGGTAGACTCCTGTTGTGCATGCTCCCCCTGTGGATTTCTTAATGTACGTGACTAGTCCACAAAATTACCTGGATAGTCAGGTGATGATCAGGAAAGCCTTTTTCACGCATTGGAAAGACTGGCGCCCCGGCATCGCCAAGGTGTACTCTGGCTCTCTGGCAACAGAGAGTTGACTGCAGACCGTGCTAATTCCACCCCATCCCTTGAAATGCAGGATAATAAATGGACTGCAAAAGCTACAAATTATAATGAATTATACCCTCAGGATCCTCCGAAAGGGAGGGAGAATGAAGGACCCAAAACTGATATTAACGTTGTTGACCCCGCCGGTCCCTGGTACGTGATTTTTGCCCCAGCAACCAGGCTGGTTATGTACTTCTGAGAGCAGCTTCATGGGGGAGCTTGGTCTAAGAATGCATGCTGGAAGAATTAGATACAACAGTGTGCCATGTGGTGGTCGCCAGCGTAAAGCTATTTCGGTGCTGGATAAAGTCCAAGACGTCCATCACGGAGGCGCACTCTGCTTCTCTGTGACGAGATGCGGATGAAGATCAACTTTACATCCGCAAGTGGCATGGTGTCATGGTGCAACATGGAAGGCGCTTTTTGTGAGGTTATTGATGGTAAATTTAAGAAATCGTTGCTAGAGGACAAACTAACACAGATTGGTGACCTAATTTACACTTACTGTGCCTGCGAGTTCAGGACAGAAGAGATGACGAAGCTGTGAGTCACGCACGAGAAAAGTAGGAGGCAGCGAGACATTGATAAGTGCAGGGCACACGTAAATGCACTATGAAAATAGTTCAAAGACACTACAGACAGCGAACAGGAGGGAATGCATGTTTAGCTGCAATTGAAGAGCAAACAGTGCCCTTTGTCGGGCTGAAAGCTTCTTTTAGAACAGACGAAGAACCAAGAGGCAACAAAAACAGTAGTTTAGGGACTATTCAAGTGTGACAAAAAAAAAAATTGTCGGAGACTAAATTATTACCTTCTAGAAAATGACAATTTTTGGAAAAACTCAACAGACACTCGCCTTTGGAATAATCTAAATTTTTTGCGTTATTAGGCAAACTCCATTTTTGTCTCCAGTTTGCTCTACAATGTCAAATTATACAACTAATTGACATATTCTACATCTACAACCTTCCGAATGCTGCAACTCTTTGATACAGTTTTCTCATGTTGTGGCGACCCACGAACAATTATTTTCCTTCATAACTCCAATAAATATGTGTCTTAGGCAACCCATATGAAAGGGTCACTCGAAAGAAAGAAAAGGTCACGACGCGCAGGTTGACAACCACTGCTCAAAAATGTCAAATTATACAACAGTGTGTCTACGCAAATATGTAGAAACTTTCAAACACTAGAGACCGTACAATAACTCATCATTATCATCATGTAGCAGAACTTTGCTCTCATCACAGTCTGCCTGAAAGAAACACTCGGTCTCTCGCCAGTTCTCCTGCCTCATGCGCTTTCACTCTCAAGGAGTCACTTATATCCTGTGCTCATCTTCGTACAATAACTAGTAATTTGAAAACTAGAGGGTAAAATATTAGACAATGCAATTAAGAGAGAGAGAGAGTTAAACAAAATTTTATAATGATGATGGCTGATGAGAAACAAACAATCGTGGCCAATGTGAAGAACCACCAATATTAAAAGCAGAGGTAGTTGAGTCGATATATCACGTGACGAAAAGAAAATGCCCAGAGCCAAAATCATCAAAGGTAAACCCAGAGTTGCCACTTTGGATGTTTTACATCCAGATGTAGATGTTTTCCCTTGCATTAAGATGGCATTTGTGACGTTTAGATAATAGATGTTTTTCTAGATGTTTTTCATTCGGATTGAATTTATCAAATCTAACCTAAGAAACAGAATGAAATTGGACTTTTTAAATGCTATCTTAACAATAAAATTAGGAGTAGGAAAAGGCTGTTCCACTTATCAGCTCCCTGATTGGGTATTAAAAGAAATTGGAACAGCTAAAGCTTACCAGAGTCATTTTGGACCTGAAGCTTCAACTTCCTCATCCAAGCTAAGTTTATCCTGTGGATCTTGTGAGGCAGACTTCAGTAAAGAGGAGGATATGATTCTATAGGGTAAGTCATATCAATTGCTATGTAATTGGTGACTCTTTCCATTTGGATGTTTTTTCTAGATGTTTTTCACGCAAATTTAGATGTTTTTATATATATTTTTGGGACTCCGTTTTGGATGCTTTTTGTCAAAGAAAAGTGGCAACACTGGGTAAAACTGATGGTGAACTGGGTATAGAACAGGGTTCATAGCCAAATGTACCAATCAATTTCAAGGCATTTCAAGGTCCTTTTCAAGGTATCCTTAGTTTTTTTCAAGGTTGTCTCGGAGTAATACTGAAACAAGGTATTTTTGCCTTGTTCAATCGTGTACTGAACACATAAGGTACTTCACTAATGCACACACATGTGGGTATACCAGCACATATGTAGTATTTTTACATTTTGTGTAGACTTGGTGGTAGAGGGGGGCAAACTAAAGTCATGTCTGTTCTGGACCTGGTTGATACCTGAAAGGGGGAGGGTAGAGAGAGAGAGAGAGAGAGAGAGAGAGAGAGAGAGAGAGAGAGACAGTCATACAAAAAGGGAGGAAGACAGATGCTGAGGTAGACTGGGAGAGACATTGTAAAGATGGGCAGATGAGGACAGAGGAAAGAAGGGAAAAAGAGACGGGGGAAGGAGGAAAAAAGATGACGAAAAGAGAGGAAGTGATGGAGACATGATGAGGGAGAGTGGGAGAGAGAGAGAGAGCAAAAGACAGAGAGGGAGAAAAAAAAAGAAAGAAGGAATGCAGGTAAAGAGGCGGGCAAATGAAAAGAGAAGGAAGAAGGGAAAGAAACAGAGATAGGGAAGGAGGAAAAATATGACAAAGAGAGTTGGATGGAGGGAGAGGAGCGGGAAAAGGAGAGAAAAAGATGCAAGCAGAGAAAGATGTAGACAGAAATGAGGGAGAGACAGTGAAAGATAGAGGCAAACATGCAGAGGGAGAGAACCAAAGATAGAGAAAAAAAGACAGAGCAGGATAATGTGAGGGAGGTATACAAAAAGGAAGTGATGGAGAGAGGCAAACAGACATAAAGCAAGAGAGAGATAGAGATGGGGGAGGAAGCAGTGACAAACACAGATAAAGAGAGAGGGGCAGGTAGAGAGGCAAGACAGAAAGTAAAAATATGCCAAAATTGCTAACAATTATAACAACAACAACAACAACAAACTAGCCTCATGCTAAAACCCCACCCACTCCCTCAACCATAACACAATTTCATATGTACTTGACACAACCCCTAGGAAAAGACAGTTATCGGGCAGCACAGCAAGTGTAGAAAAATGAGGGGGAAAAACTGGGGCGAAAAAGGGAAGGAGGAAAGAGAAGAATGAGAGAGAGGAGAGGGTAAGGAAATTTAGAGAAAATGAAACAGGATGGAGAGGAGACAATAAGACAGGGGGCAGGAGGGAGAGAAGACGTGGAGCAGGAGGGAGAGCAAGACAGAACAGAGTAAGAAAAGGAAGAGAGAAAGGAGGAAGAGAAGATCAAAGGAAAGAAAAAGAGTGAGAGAAGAGAAGGAAGACATGCTTGGGAGGGGAGGGGGGGAAGGGGCTTTTGCCAGGGGCCGCAATATAGGCAGGCCATAAATATGGCCAATTGTTTGAACGCGGTTTCTGGGACCTCTCCACGGTGATCCTCATCAACATGATGGCACGTTTGTGTCATCGGGTGTTTATCGCTTGTGTGATGTATTAGTGGGGTAGAAAAGTCAGTCAGTCAGTCCGTCATTGCAGCTCTGATCACAACATAACCCTAATGCTTGCAAGCACAAGTTTCTCTTGAGAAGCGATTTAAGTCCCCTTATGTTCTCAATAAGTAAATGAATTGCGGATGTGCAAGAAAGGTCAGATCACGCACATGGTAACTAATTACATACAACGTTCCTATGTGGGACGTAATTACTTTAAGTGATCATTTCTAAAGGAAGACTAGACGAGACGTCGAATAAACTTGCGGAGTTTGTTCACGTTGTTGCACCACCACGACCCATGACACCTGCGCAGCGAGCCCAGAACACCCAGTTTTCTATCAACCTTTTGCAGTCCACGAGATACCCAAATCTACTCCAGGAACCGACAAGATGACCACCGTAGATTGGGACCTGACAGCCAGCTTCTTTAGTATGAAGATGCATCGCCCATCTCCAGTTATTGTGACCGTGTCTGGCTCAGGAGCCGCCTCTAAAGCTTCACTTTCCTGGCTGACCATTGCCTTGACAGGCCCCGACAGGAGTGCCGCCCGGCGCTATCGTCGAGCTCTGCAGATGGGAGACACATACGTCACGTTCTATTTAAAACCCTCACAAAGGTTGCTAAAGACAGAGTTTACCACCAGCTTCATGAGTTGAGTTAAGAATCGACACCACGGCACTCGGGGCATTCCCAAGCGCGCTCCGTCTTCCTCTTCAGCAGCCAACTCAGAGTTCTAATACTGATGGTACCAGTCACAATCTGGTTATATTCTGTCTCACTTGAACAGAACAGACCAAGTCACAGTTTTTCGCTTACGCACTGGACACTACAGACTCAATAAACACTCACATAAATTAGGTATGAGCCAAACAGCTCTCTGCCGGTGCCTTCGTGCTGAACAGACTCCAGAACATGTCCTGCAAGACTGTTCTCTCCTGGCGGAGCTGCGGAGCGACATATGGCAACACCCAGTAGAACTGACAACTAAGCTTTGAGGAAACCTAAGAGACCTTGAAAAGACATCCCAGTTTATGACCCACAGTGGATTATGCGCATGACCAGAGATCGCTGAAGAAGAAGAAGATATTCTGTCTTGCCTTTCCTCCGAGTGTAGTGAGCCGGCCAAACCCTTTCCTTACACCCAGGTGCCTCATTCTCTCCAGGTCATAATAATCTTCTCTAATGATTCCGTTGCTTGTTCCCAAAGGACGTTGACTACATCTGCCTTGTCAAGTATCATTTCACCACCCAGTGGTGCAGATTAAACCAATCTCTCTGCCTGTTCATTACCCACTACGACTGCATAGCCTGGAGAAAAGATCCGCACGTCGCTGTAGCTACGGAGTTTCGTGCGGACGGCGACACACAGCACTTATGGTCTATAACCGTGCGCAATAGACGCTGGTTCGCATCTCCCGACTTTTACCTCTAACCCTTAAAAAAAAAGCATTCCTAGTGACAAGAATGCCAATGGAATTGTTTTGAAAAACCCAGCTAAGCTAAACAAAAAACCAAGCAATACATTAGCAAAGAACCTAAAAAAAACCCAGATTGTTGAAAAGTACAAATTTTTTAAGTTACGAAAAGAAACATTTATCCACTTTTATATAAGGATGTATTTAAATAAAAACTCCAGCTTTCAAATTTAAAGCCCAGTGTGTTGAAAAAAAAACAAAAATTCAGATCTGGGGGTAAAAAACCTATCATTGGCAGCCCTGCCCTAGTCTAAAGGTCCCTTTCAAGAATCAAAATATCGGATACTTTACAGCGAAACGAAATATGATATTTATTATTGGGCTATCATTCGAATAACGGTCTCAAATTATCGAAGCAGAAAAAATACCCTAACAGGGCCCCAGTCACATGTCAATTGCGAACTACCGCCACCGCCGAGAGTATCTCCCACTCGCGAGCAAATAAAATGAAGGAAGCTGCAGAAGATGCGGTAGCAGCTGCTCGTGAGGCCCAGCCATCTAGTTTAGCCCCGCTCCACGTCGAGATACTCTCGGCGGTGGAGGTAGTCGCCGGAAGTTCGCAAATTATGTCTCTGGAAGTTCGAAATTGACATGTGACTGAGGCCCTGTTAGGGTATATTTTCGACCTCGATAATTTGGGACCGTTTTTCGAAGGATAGCCAATTATTGATTTTACTTCTGGGAAGGAGCTACCGAAGAACTTTTGCTTTTGCATTGCAACAATTCTTTTAAATTAAAACACATACTGAAACCAGAAAGAAATCTGATTTTGCCATGGGTAAAGTGTATCAAGTTTTCCATAAAATATCCCCGGACATTGAAACTCCTTATAGAGTTTTGATGGACAGCAAAGCAATAGGCGAATCTCTAATGTTTGAATCAGGAGCTGTTGTTGTTTTGAGTAAGTTTGTTTCCAGCAATTTGTAGGTCTAACTCTGACTTGTCTGTAGTTAGTTAATTTGTTAGGGTTTGGATGCCACCTGTTTCCTGGTAGCAGAATAACAGAAACGTTAGATAAATGATGAGGTAGATAGACATAGTCCGTTTTATTGTGAATCATAACTGATGTGGCGAAAAGATGTAGGTCCTGCCAACACACCACCCATACTGGGCTACAAGTTACTCCGTTATCTTTTTTGTGGTGCCTAGTATAAGTGTGAATGTCAAATTCAGAATCGACATCACAGTACTGGGGACACTTTCCATAAAGCGCTGCATCCTCATCTTCAGCAGCAAGTGAAGAGTTCAAATTCTGATGGTACTAGTAACTGTCTGCCTGTATACCCATCTCGCCTTTCCCTTGAGTGCTTAGCATTGGCCAGATCCTCTGGTAACTCCCCGCAGTGCCATTCTTCTCAGACCCAAATGATCTGTTCGTGCATTTAATGATCTGTTTCTGCATCCACATAGTTTACTCGCTGCTAGAGGGCTCTCACAATATCTTGCTTATCACACGTCAGTTCATCGCTCAATAAACCGGCTATTTATCTGCCTGCTCATTTCCCCCACACAAGCATAACCTGATATTGTTGAACGAGGTTTCCATGACCTTTACCAATGTGCTTCTCGTCCTTGAGATGTTAATCATACAGACTGCCATCTTGGATGGGAAAAACTGAAAATAAAAATATGTAGGAGAGTGATCGTGTTATGACACAAAGGTTTTGAGGTTTCAAAAAATGGATCAACATCATGGCACAAGGGTAGTAACCCATAAGTGCTCTGTTCTTCTAACCCAAGTCCCAGTCCAAAGAAGCTCAGCACAGTGCACAGACTCTGTAGCACCGGTAGCACACAATGAGGGACTAAACATGGAAGCACCAGAAACAGGAGTGTTTATGAGCTTAAAAATAATAAATGATGTTTATCACCTCTGCTAATCTCTAATTCAGGGGTTGAAAAGAAGTCTTAGTGCTCCACAGGGCACAGATTAGGAACTTCAGCAATAATGCATTATTCACAGTCTGCTTATTGTTCTTTCTGCTGTATCTTTATGGAATTAAAAACAAATACAGATGTTCTAGAGAGATTGGATATGATTAAGGAAAGAAAGTCGGGACTAAGACAGGGAGAGAAAGAAAGGAGAAAAGAAATAAGATGAGATATAGAGGAAAGAAGATAGCAGAAATGGGATGAGGGCCACCAGAAGTGTTAACAGAACTGCTGAATGTAATTTACAACAGTGTGGGGAGATAGACTGAGACAAACAGACAGATTAGACAGATAAACAGACAGACATACATATTCACACACACACACACAAGTATGCACACACATAGACATACACATACATCTAGTATCTTGAAATATATTTTCATATCTCTACCAAAAAAGACAGTCACAACGTATCGTAGAGAACAATGTCATCATCATCATGTAGCAGGTCCTTTGCAGAACGTTGCTCTCATCACAGTCTGCCTGAAAGAAACTAGTTCTCTCGCCATTTCTCCTGCCTCATGCACTTTCACACTCTAGGAGTCACTTATATCCTGTGCCCATCTTCGTGTAAGTCGACCCCTGCCCCTCCTTCCTGGTACCATGCCTTCTGCTATAATTTTTTCCAATCAGTCGAGGCACTTGATATGACCCAAATTTTTCAGCTTTCAAAGAAAGGATGTTGTTTATTAGCCAATCTTCCTTGATGTTCAGATCTGTTAAGATGTAGAGAACAATGTACATTTAGTTTAATACATCATTTGACTAAAACATTGATTACTGTTGTGAATTAAGAAAGATTTAATGCAAAAAATAAAATTAGCAAAATGGGTTCCAGGCACGGACAACAGTATACACAGCTTGACAACATTAACATAAACAAATTATTTAGATAAACAGATTATATTTGTGCTTTATTGACTATATTAAAGCATTTGAAAATGTAAAACTAAAGAAATTTATTCAAATGATTAAAATGTTTAACACTAATGGCAAAGATAAAAAATAATTAAAAAAAAAAAAACATTGCAATATAAAGCAGTCATAAGAATTGAAAACAAATTTGAACTTTTTCAAGACATCAAACAAGGTGTTAAAAAGGACTCTGCAGTATCACCCAATCTATTCAATTTCTACAGTGAAAAAATAAAGAGAACCATACAAAAGACGCCACAAATACCAGATGGTCAGCATAATGTTAAAAAAACTGTGTTACGCTGATGTTAGGATTAGACTGCAGAAAATAAAACGGAGTTACACACACACACACACACAAAAAAAAGACAGCGATGTTTGTAACATTTTCCAATATGCCTGTTAGGGAGCAGTGTCTGTGGCTTAAGCCTGTGAACATGCTTCATAATTCAGAGGTACCCAGTACCATTCTAGCTGAGGGTGATTAGGTATCACACTGCCTTGCATTGATTTCAATTGTGGTTTTGAGAGCCGACCATTCAAAGGCAATGGCAAACTATTGAATATAAAATTGCCTAGTAAAACCTAACAGCTGACAAATGTTAAGGTTGGTTCTGCAACATCCTGTAAAGGATACACAACTAACTTCCCTTTGGTGGAAGAAGGGGGAGGGAGCAGGTCTGTTTCCTCTCTCCCTGCCCCCCCTCCCCCAAAAAAAAACCCACACAGGATCTTCACCTAATAGTCTGGCTCCTAAATAATAACTTTCACTGCACACAGATATCTCCATAAGTACTGCAGTCTCCTGCCACAGATCCATCCCACTAGGAGAATGTAAGCACACAGACTCTGTGCTACCAGCAAAGATCCTAAACTATATACAAGCACAAAACATGCTACATATATTCCAGGGGACCAGTCTGGAATTCCTGAATGCCACCTTCTACATACGTGAAGCATTCTATTGCACGAGCTGCAATGTCATTTACGCATTCAACTGCAATAGATGTGCCATGACACACATCGGTAAAACAAGTCTACAACTGGCTGACAAGTGCAGAAAACATCTTTAGGATGTGCAGAGTGGTGCCCTGAAATCCAGTACCATTGCACTTCTATTCCCAGGATCACCAAGGTATCCACGACCTGGACGTGACAGCCATTAAATCAAGCCACTCCAGCGACAGAGCTCGCAAGTCTCTTGAAAATAGTTTTATTTACACTTTGGGGACTTTAACACCCTGGGGACTGAACTGTCAACACAGTTTCATCTAAAATTCTTGAGTTACAGCCCTTGGCCCTCCACGGCTATTTATTCTACAGTTCTGTGTGTTCTTTTCATTGCACTGGCAAGACATCCAGGTGGCTGCATCTGGATACGTGAGTTAAGTGAGTTTTGTGTATTCGTGTGGTTTGTATGATTTATGTATGTGCTGATGAAGGCTCTATAGCTGCAACGTTCACATTTCATATGTGTTTCTTATATTCTGAAGCTAGCTGAAATACTTTTCATTTGGTTTTACATCTTTCCTTGATACAAATATACCATAGTTTTGTGTTGGCACAGTAGAGTACAGGACCTTGTTCATGCCAGTGGCACATCAGTAATACTGTGCTGGACCTATATTGTTATACAGAGCAACCAGCAGTAGGTAGCTTTGTGAATACTGAGATTTTGCTTGGTTCTAGTCTATTCATCCTGCTCTTCTGTTCACGCGGATTTCTATTAATTTCCCTCTGGTCTCTGGGTATTGAAATCGGACGCCCGTGAGCATTGTTGCGCACGTAAACACTCCCTTGGCAGTTGGAAATCAAAAACAGAAGACTAACGGCGCTGCCTGTGCAAAAATCTACCAAAAATAATTCAGGATCCTCACTGTTTCTACAGAGCCTGTGCACTGTGCTGAGCTACTTTGGACTCAGACTTGAGTTAGAAGTAGAACGGAGCATTTATGGGTTACTACCTGTGTGCCATGATGTTGAACCGTTGTTCAAACCTCAAACTGCCCTTTTCAATTTCCAAATGCCAACAGATCTTTATTGTGCACAACAAGTACACACATCCTCATTTTTTATAGATGTGACTGACATGGAGGCGCATTCTCCAACACTTCCCCCACTCCACCTCCCCCAAATCAAAAAAATTACTGTGTCAAAGAGGTTCTGAACAAATGACAAATTAGATCTGAACACAAACAGGCTTGCTAACTAATGAACCTACTATGCCATAAATTACATTCTGGTATGGGTATTTAACACTTCAAACAGATCACCATGATCTAGAAATAGGAATGACCAGAGGCTTTAGTAGAAACTCAATGCTCAGAGGAAGTTTTAAGTCACTTGTGTATCCTTTACAGGGCATTCAGCAGAACTAACCCCAGCATTTTTTGGCTGTTGTGGTTTTACCAGGAAATTCTTTACATTCAGTAGTTTGTCATTGCTTTTTGAATGGTCAGCTCTCTGTAAAACTGTCGAAACCAATGCAAGACAAACCGTCCACAGCTGGGATCAAACCTGGCACCCCAGCATTACAAAGCGCGTTTGCAACGCCTAAGCCACAGGCGCTGACACTGAGAGGAAAGGTAAGAATAACACACAGTTAGGCTACAACTGGCACCATTAATATAGGAACTCTGGAGGCTGCTGTAGATTGGGAGACGGAGAACTTATGGGAACGCCCTTAGTGCTGTGATGTCTGTTTTCAACTGCTAATTTACCTTGATGGTAGCATTCAAGATGGCAGCTTAAGACAGCATGCAACGCAGAACTTCTTCTTCTTCTTCTTCTTCGGCATAAAGTTCTGGTTGTTCATCCACCTCTGGATTTTAGACTTGTTCTTGTGTGCACATCTATTTTACAGATCTGACATATTTTATGCAGACTGTTGGTTCCTTGCCTCTCAGGCAGATGCACTCCGACTTTGATAGAAACACCCAATTAGTCTACTCTTATGACATGCTTGTTGGGGAGGCAGTGGGTCTATTCCTGTTTTCCCCATAGCGGGGCCCCGTAACCAACACAGGAAGCAAGGCAGATCTTAAAAAAACAAAGGGTACAGTATCAGAAATCATATTTGGTGTTGAGGAGAAAAAGGAATAGGCCCCTTAATAAGCATGTTGTAAGAGACAACTAACTGAGGATTTGCTAAAATCAGATGCGTTAGGCTGAAATACAGATATCACAGCCTAGCTTTAAACCATAACATTACGTGCCATGCCAACTGCCCTTTTAAAGATGAATGCAAAAGAAGATGAACTGTAATAAAGAATTTTTTTTAAAAACAGGCAAGGTATTAGGAATGGTATTTATCTAGTATTAAAGAAATAATGACAAATAAAAATATAAAAGTTTTTAATTTTTACTTTTGGATTATGTAACTTGGAATGTCCAAAAGTGGACACAAAGCAGAATCACACGTGTTCTTTCTCAAACACAAGAACCAGAACCATAAAGAATAATAATTTTAAAATGTCGTTACAAAGATAACGATTCTGACATCAGAGTATGTTAATGCTTAAACTTTTATTATATAATTTGATTCTTCAATGTCATGAAATTTGATGTATAAACATTACAGCTGAGAAGGCATAACATTATATATAGTTAATTCAATTTCATATATTTTGACAAATATTTTGATGACAATATTACACTTATATGAAGCAATACTATTTCATTATGTTATTCTCTATATCTTCTGACCTTCTTTGATTTCATTCAGACATTTTTTCTCAAATAACATTTGAGTTTTCAATTAAATTAACGTTTTCTGCCGCAAACAAACACTTTACGTCCTTGCGCGTGATGTGTTGGTGACCTCTGCCATGCGCTGGTCCAGGTTACAGGAGTGTCAAGTTGTGTTGTCTTCTATGCTCTCAGCCTTCTATATTGTGTATCGTGAGCGACCAGCAACATGTTGCCATTTGTACATTGTTGTCAGAGGCCAGCGACACTGGGTATATTATAGGCTGCATACAGTCGTGGGACCTAGGCTGCATGCAGTGGTGGGACGCAGGCTGCACTCTCTCATAGGACGCAGGCAGAGGCTGTGGGGTTGGGGTTAGGGCCTGTTCTACAAACACAACACACATTACATCCCTGTAACCTAGACCAGCGCGTGGGAAAGGTCAACATATCTTACTCAAGGACATGAAATGTTTATTTGCAGTGTGAACCGTTTGCTGTACCTATTAAAAAAAAAAAAAAAAAATATTATTTCAACTTAGTTATTCAGAACATTACTCATCTCTGACTATGGTGAACAACTTCAATATTATTGTTGTGTTCCCAAAAATAATGCATTGATCTTTAGCATTATGTTTTAAACTAATAATACTGCATAGGAAAAAATTAAAATTAAATGTATTTATCCTCAGTACTATGTTCAGCATGCTGGACAACCAAGCGTGCTCTAGCTCCGAAACCGATCATCTGTCAACCTGCAATGCCTAGTGGCACAACGCAGAAAACTGACAAATTAAAGACTTAATTCTTAACCAAGAACACACTGCATTAAAAAAAATGTATGTGCAAATGAAAGCAATAGTATGCAAGGTAATGCTGACATAAGAGTATTTATAAAAAAGAATTACTACTTTTGATAATGTAATTGTAGAATTTGATGCTATGTTTTAATCACACCCATTAGCTCTTTTGAAACAAACACTGTGGCTGACATAAAACAGCTGTAAACACAATTCAATTATTTACATAAAAATATGATTTAAAAAAAATAACTACTAAAGAGTTTTTTTTTTAAATCAGTGGAAAGGCATGTTCCAGATTTTTGATTTACAATTGTTGTTAAATTGTAAAGAATTAATTTGAGAAGTAATGGAAATTCAAACAAAAAGGTATGATAATATTATTATGTCATCTTTAAAAACAAAGCAAAAATAAAAACTAATAAATAGGCAAGATGATCAGACTTTAAATCTGCAATAAAAAAGTTTCCTTCTTTGCTCTGAGAATTTGTGCAACAAAATTATTTGCTCTCTGAGCATGTTATAAACTTCAAGTCACTGTAAACATAGTTGAGTTGAGTTAAGAATTGACACCACAGGCACTCGGAGTATTCCCATGAGTACTCTGTCCTCATCTTCAGCAGCCAGCACAGAGTTCCAATACTGATGGTACCGGTCACAATCTGGTTATGTGTCTGTCTTGCCTTTCCTCTGAGTGTAGTGAACCGGCCAGACCCTCTGGTTACACCCATGTGCCTCATTCTCTCTAAGCCATAATAATCTTGTTTCTCTACTGATTCCCTTGCTTGTTCCCAAAGGGCCTTGACCACATCTGCCTTGTCATGTAAACATAAAAATAAGGTAGGCATTGATTTTCTCTGTCAGCATACTCAATGAGTATGATCCGGAGGGTTCAGGCAGGTTCAGTGCGAAGACAATGGCTTGAATCATTACAGAAGTCCACTGTGCGTGGAGTCACCTTTATTTTTGTTCCGGGATACGCAGGCGTTGATGGAAATGAAAGAGCTGACAGGTTGGCACTACCGACGGTCAGCCTATGGATCATGCTGATATTATTAATGCCCTCAGAGGAATGGGAAGGATAGAGGACTTTGGTGGCAGTGAATCCCCATCACTCGCCAGAATGGCAGACTTGGGAATTAAGATCGGCATAGCAAAAAGCGAGACGCACACCAGACACGCCAGAAGACTGGTTAATCAACATAGAACTGGTACTATTAGCCATCGGACGTTGGGGTTCATACTTAGGGGAGGATCTGAGCACCAATGGACATGTCCGGAGTGCAATGATGATAACTCAACTAACTAACTAGCTAACTAACTAACAGAAAATGATAAAAAGATGACATAGAAAAATGAATATTTTTTCACCCCTTTGCAAGCTCATCATGAACGGTAAGTTCAGACTAAGAAAAACAACAGTAGAAACACAATTAAAAACTTAAAATATTCATATGGCAATTATAACAAAAATACTTGACAACATAAAATTTCACAACAAAACAATTACTAGTTTAAAGATAATTTTAAAAAATAAGCGTATGGCAAATCTCTTACATTTTCACATGTAAAGTGTATGGCAAATCTCTTACATTTTCACATGTAAAGTGTATGGCAACGCTCTTACATTTTCACATGTAAGAAAATGTTTGTGAAAAATGCAGTCAGTTATTTCATTTAAAGTATATCATAGTTATTATTACAATGAATTTAACGTTAAAGTTAATCCCACAGTAGATACTATCCTGGGATGTGAATTCAACCTAAAGTAACTTAAAGAAATTAAACATCCTTTTTTTTTTTTAAAAGACAACAAAAATTCTTAGGTTACAAAATAAAAAAATTCACATGAAACAATTACTTTGTTTTTTTGTGTGACTAGTTGCATGGGAGATCTTAAAAGGTGTGAATATGTATGGCAAAGCCCTTTCTTTTTTATGTGAAAGAAAATGTTTGTGAAATTACTTCCACTTACATGACTTTAAATATACCATAGTTATTACAAGGAACCTAAAGGAAAAAAGCAATCCCCTAGCAGACACAGCTGTTGGTAAGTGAAGCCAACCTACAGTTAACTAGAGAACTATAATGTTCTCTTTACCCCCTTACTCAATCACTGAGAAAAAAGATTGGAGCTTTTGAATGAAAATGTCACAGACAAATTCTCAGGATACCAAGGATAAAGAAGAGGAAAAACGTCGACATTCTACACGAGTTAAATATCCAGGAGAGCTGGCTCAAAAACAGCATCCTGTCTCAAAAACTGGAGTATTTTGGGAACATCAAACGTCATGGTGGCTTGGAAAAGGCAATATTGGAGGGTGCAATTTGTGGAAGGCGAGGCAGGGGTTGACCTCCGCGAAGACGGATACAGGACACTGAAGATGCATTGGAAATGACAGCACATGTGGCTGAAGAGCTGGCTAGAGAAAGGGATACTTTCAGGCGCGCTGTGAAGGGAGCTACGTTCTGTAAAGGAGTTGCTGATTGATGATGATTACCTCCCACACAATAATGTCTATCAAAAACTCTTTCAATACCAAGCAACTCACTAGAGGTTTACTAATAATACATACTATCTTCATCTTAAAGTCCATGCCATGTGGAGTCGGTAGTCATGTCTATCCACAACCTTCAGTCTTTTCAATCAACTCTGACACAGATGATCCTCCATGCCATGATATCAAACTGTCCAGCATCTTTTATCTTGGTCTCCCTCTGCCTCTCCTCCCCTCCAATTTTCCTACCGTTACAATGTACTTCAGTTTTCTCCTTCTCATCACATGACCAAAGAATGTAGATACATTCTATACACCAGGGCTATTCAAGAAAGTTTACTCAGGGGCCAAAATGTTGAAAATGGGAATCATCACGGGCTAGAGGCCTAAGCCCCAGCATAGAAAGATTATTAAAACAATACAACTGGCAGTGAACCGTGGACTACTTGCTATGCCTCTGCATACTGCCAGATGAATAGCCTTGCTAGGTTAACCCATTATATTATCACTGCTACTATCCCAAAGTTACAGTTCTATGACATTATAAACTTGTTGCTCTAAGATACAAAAACTATAACACAGAAACCTCTGAATTAAAAAATGCCTGGGACTGAAAGAGTTAAGGATTTATTCCTAAAAGAACTAGCTTTGGTCTCCAATAAAACCATAATGGAGCAAAATAAGTTGAAGTAAATACTGGGATGGAATGAGTTACTATTACAGCAGGAGAGGGCACAAGAAGTTGATAAAACATATCAGAAAAGGAAGCACTAATAAATGCTTGGTATTCTGGTAGTCTTAGTTTCAGCTTCATAGCAAACAGGTCACCCCATAGTTGCTCCGCTCCTGTGCCAACAAAAAACACACAGAATGTTTATCACAGTCCCTTGTGGAAAGATTGACAGACTGCTGTCTCAGCATATCTAGCATACACTCGCATTAATGCATACTATAGCCATCCGAAGTGCTAACACAAACAGTCCGACATTAGAAATGTAGTTCATCATGGATGGTAGCAGACGTCACCAACAGATCAGCAGTTGCCCACGTGATCAATTTTAATCACATAGGGGTACCACCAACATTGCACGACAGGCATCGTGCCATTTTCTGAATCTACAATTTACACCACCACATTGGTCACAGTAAAAAAAAACGTTCCAAATGAAATCCGCAGCTCACTGTGTCACGTGATGCATTCAACACAAAAGCTGGGCAACGAAACTATATCCAGTCTACAAATGGAGCAAAAAATGCATCGGCCACCGTCCGGCAGAAGCAAATAATTTGCCTCGGCTTCGAACAGTGCCCCTGCCTAGCGTCCATTTTGACTAAAAAATAGTGCTTGGTATTGAATTGGTTAATGATGTTACTCTGTAATTCAATACTTGGAACTTATCACGAACACCAGCACAACAAGAGTTACTTCCCTTCCCATTCATGCCGAGGCAGGTCACACAGCCTGTCCTATGTTGTGGGTGTTCAGCAATTGCTCGCCGTATATAATGTTTGTGGGAGGTTGTGTTGTCGTGAGACTGAGCACTGCAGGCACCTGTGTACAAGTAAGAAGCACTTCAAGGGGAAGCACCAAAGGTGCAACCGTTAGTGAGTATCAAAACTGGGATGTTTGTGTATTTCTTTGTTCGTTGGCGGTGGCTTACCCCGAAAACGAAAAATAAGCCACTGATAAGGAACAGAGGAATACAAAAACATTGCAGTTTCCATAATCCTGAACCGTCTGGCAAGTAGAATAACATGGAAATAATCACTGAAGTGAGCGGTGACAACATGAGAAAAGAGACAATGCTTAAACCATTGAAAATAATGATACATGACACCCCCCGCAACACAGGACAGATTGTGCGACTTCCTGCGACATAAATGGGAAGGGAAGGAATTCTCGTCCTGCGGGCGAGTTCGTGATAACTACCCAATATTTTCAAAGAGTATATGCTGAGTTGTCAACATCTACAGTTTAGGTGTTGTGAATGCACCTTGTAACCCCAAAGTGCCATGTTTAATCCCTGCTGCAGCCAATCTGGCAGCAGACCGCCTTGTGTTAGTTTCAACAGCAGTTTTGACAGCTGATCATTCAGGAAGCAATGGCAAACTACTGAATGTAAAATTGCTTAGTAAAATCACACACACACACAAAACAAAACTGCTAAAGTTGGTTCTACAACATCATGTGAAAAGAAATGCAACTAGCTTTTACATGTTGGGACAACAAATACCAAGTGTCAAACGAGTGAACTTGAAAGACTGTGATCCTGCAACCTATGCCAGAGAAGATGAGACTGATTCCCAAAGATCAGCGAGCAGCCAGCAATCTGGAAAGAATTTGTGAATGTTCTTCGTTATTTAACAATTACAAAGCATTTCTTCTATGATATTTTATAATCAAACACTGGACAGTTTTGCCTGTATAGGTCGGGGGTCTCAGTGTGGGGAAAAAGAATAGACCCAGCATAACAAGCATGTCATAAGAGTCGACTAATTTGTAGTTTCTTTTAAAGTCAGAGTGCATCTGACTGAGAGGCAAAGAACCAACAATCTGTATACAGATATGAGAAATGTGTAAAATGAGTGTGCACGCAAAACTCAAGTTCTGAAATAAGATTAAATTCCAGAAGTGGATGAACAACCAGAACTTTCTACCGGAGTTTACAGCTGGTAAACATAAAGAAGAAAACTGGGACTCTGAAGCGGTAGGACGCCAAAAGTTTTTGAGAAAATTTCTTGGTAAAATCTGTTTTTCCTTTCTCCTTTTCTGCCACCAATTTGCTCCAAAATCCTCAACTTCTCCTCTAGAGTATCCGTTGAAGTGTGAAAGGATAGTCTGAGACAAAATTTTTAACTTTTGGAAAATGTCAGTTTTTAGCTGGCAAAACCCGACAGGCGCACACTTGTGAACAAATCTTAAATTTTAGGCATTTTTAGGCTATCGCCATTTTTGCTCCAAAATGTCAGATTAAACATCTAGATAACCTACTCTACACCTACAGTAGATGTTCAAACCTCAAACCTTACATTTACAACATGGCTGTGATATCTATTCATGTGTAAAGTAATTGTTTGGGATTGCAGAAACTTACAATAGTTATATGACAAAGAAGAGGGCACTATATATAGCCCGTCTTTAGAATAAGCGAGCTGAAAATCAAGAAACAAGCACAGAAATGGAAAACAAACATACTGAGGAAACAAGAACATCTAACAGCAATCATGATACACACCTTGATGAGAGACATAAAAAAGGGTTGCACCTGGATAGAACATAATGGAAGCACAGACACTAGTGACATATAATGGCACAGCATGATGATGATGATGATGATGATGATGATGATGATGACGACAATGATGATAATTTATTTAAGAAAGTTGTAAACTTATTTGTTGTAACTTACATGACATCTATGTCTTGCTCCAATGTCAATTTCAACAATATCAACTGAACCAGATATGTTACCTGTGAAAAGCTGCAAACAATCGAAACAGATATTTTTAGAAAAATATAATTCATGTACAACAGCTTCATGATTACCCATAAATATGTAAACAAATAACTCTTCTCTCCCTACAATAATGCTGCAATAATTGATAATTTTCATGGTTGGTTGGTTTTTGTGGCTATGGTTTTTACAGGATGAGGTAGCCAACCTCAAGCCCAACTCTACCCTCTTACGATATGCCTGGACAGGCTCCAGTGGAACAAGAGGTGAGGAAAAGACGCTGGCACTGGATAGGACACATACTAAGAAAACAGGAGAACAGCATAACTAGAATGTCTTTGCATTGGAACCCACAGGGGCATAGGAATAAAGGAGGGCCAAAAAACACATGAGAGGTGGAGAATGAAGTTAGAAAGATGGGGAGGACATGGGGAGAGCTCCGTGGCGAAGGATAGAACGACTTGGCGTGACTTGGTTGAGGGCCTATGCTCCATTGGGGGATAGAAAGGCAGAAGAAGAAGAATTGATAATTGTAGGATAAAACATTAAATATCAGCTGAGCAATTACAGAAATCACATTTGTCTTTCTCACTGATCTTTTAAATAGTATGCTAGATTGTGGACTCTAGGACTATTACTTGGAAGATTTGGCCAATTGGTTTTAATCCTCCGCAAAGATTCACAGCATGTATTGCTGAGTGCACTCATCTTTGTTGCTATATCTTTAATCAAATTTTTTTCTATTTCTTTGGGCTGCATTTCTTTCTTATGAAACTGACCTTTCACAACTGATTTTTTTGGTTTCATTTACAGCATTACTTTATTTTTCATTTTACGCCTCAGGACATAACAGATTTAACAAACATATGTATATCAGTGTTGCCACTTTGGATGTTTTACATCCAGATTTAGAGGTTTTTTTCTTGCATTTAGATGGCATTTTTGACGTTTAGATGTCCTTCTAGATGTTGTTTTTATTTGGAGTGAATTTATCAAATCTAACCTAAGAAACAGGATGAAATTTGATCTCCTAAATGCTATCTTGACAATAAAATTCGGCCTGATAAGAGTAGAAAAAGGCTGTTCCACTTATCAGCTTCCTGATTGGGTATTAAAAGAAATTGGAACAGTTAAAGCATACCAGAGTCATTTTGGATCTGAAGCTTCAACTTCATCATCCAAGCTAAGTTTATCCTGTGTATCTTGTAAGGCAGACCTCAGTAAAGATGAGGACATGATTCTATAGCTTTCCATTTGGATGTTTTTTCTAGATGTTTTTCACGCAAACTTAGATGTTTTTAGATATTTTTGTAACTCTGTTTTGGATGTTTTTTGTCAAAGAAAAGTGGCAACACTGATGTATATGCTTCAACTTAGTAGTTTACCACGCTCACGTGAACTATGCAAACAAAACTTATAATACGCAATGCAGGACTGTCCCTTGTACAGCCTGTTAACTCTTTAAGGCCCAAACAACGGTGTGAGCGTAGTTTGAGAAGTTCCGTTCTGACCAAACAACGGTGTCATCGTTTATCGTGTATCTCTTACATTTTGCTTCGCATGCGCGTTCGTACTAGTTTCTAATGTTTGGAGGTACGAATAACCTATTCAGGGAAAGTCACTCTGCCGAAATCCTTTTAGTTTCACTTCTTGGACTAAACCACACGTGGATAATTTGAGAGAGAAAAAAATCAAAATTTTTTAAACAGTTTTTTTCTAAGTTTGTTTTTGAGTGCACTGAATACCAATGTTCTAATCACAAGCTAAGGTCGCAGAATGCGTCTTTCTGCGGCCGAAGCTCTGAAATTGTTTCAGTCAGATGTTTTTAATTGTGATAATAATAAAAATTTAGATTTTTCGGAAAGTGATTCGGACAGTGAATTTTCACCAGTGAAGCTGAGCGATCAGCTGTTCGGAATCTAGCGATTCTGGCCAGTTTATTACACAGACAATGTCCCATACTACTGTATTTATGGTGTAAGAGAAGGAAAGTCCTCTAAACAAAGAGATAGTACTATACTATGGCTAAGCTACATTGAAATCATCGCAACTACAGTCTGTAAATAACTGTACAAAGTGAAATGTAAATAGTGTGTGTGTTATAGCTCATTTTACTGACATTTTTTCTTGGAAATGTTGCTTAGCACTCGGTGGGAACTAAGAGCCCCTGAGTGATAAACTAACCCAGAAAGTTATCATAACTTTAGAATATGTTAGGAAATTGAAAAAATTTTGAAGTTTTGTTCTCAAATTTGGATATTTACTATTCTTGTGGCTGCAAAACCATGGTAAGTGAAGAATTTTTGTGTGAAATGTTGTCCTTGTGAAATTAACACCTGCTGAATTCTTCTTTTCCACTAACTATAACAAAATTAAACAAACACTTATCATCAGATTCAGACTGTACACTCATTTATCGTTTAAAAAATATATACTGTTATAGGGATTAGAAGTATTTTACAATCTCTACAGCCTTTCTTGTACACCCACCCCTCTGACATTTTTGTAAAGGGAAATTAATGTGGGCCAAGTCTGTCAAAATTCATGGGCCTGAAAGAGTTAACAAGGAAATATCCCATGATATTTGATATTACAATAGAAGGAATAATGCTTGATTTTCTGAAGTATACAATTGATGAGCTAGGGCGAAATATGGCATTCAGTAAATTGTGCAAACTATTGTTTGTATTTTATATATTCAAACTTATTAGAGAAAAATGGGAGTAGCCGTGGCGTTGGCAGCTAGACACCCGCATGCGCATCGGAAGGTCGTGGGTTTGCATACTGATGGAGCCAGACTTTTTTTTTTAGAATGACCTCGACCCCCTAGGTCAACCCAACCTTGAGTGGGTACCAGGTGCAGTCATGGGAAGTAAAGGCGGCCGGCGTGATGCTGACCACATCACCCACCAAGCGCCGACTGGTCTATACAATACAGGTCTAGCCCTATATGCCCAATATGCCTGAAAGCGTGGAAAAGGGTCCTTTACTTTTACTTACCAGAGAAAGGGGGCTGCGTGGCCTCAAGTGCTTGATGTTCCGGGTTCAATCTCCGGTAAGGTCTGTGATTTTTTTCACGTGGACTTCTAGTAATTTCCCCTGATCTCTGGGTAGTGAGATTGGACGCCCCTGTGCATTGTTGTGTATGTAAAATATCTCTTGGCAGTTGAAAATCAAAAAGAGTAGCCTAGCGGCACTGCCTGGGCAAAAATTTTGAGTTTAAAATCTACCCAAAGTATTTCAGGATCCTCGCCGGGGCTACAGAGCCTGTGCCGTGTGCTGAGCTTCTATGGACTTAGACAAAGAAGAACGAGCACTTATAAGTTACTACCCGTGTGCCATGATGTTGATCCATTGTTAAAACCTCAAATACTTAAGGAAAATAATGAAGTTTATTTTTATTTTTTAAACTCACCATGTTATCAAGTACAAGAATCTTTGTGACAACTCCTCTGTCCGCACCATAGTACACCTGTACCAGTTTGTGAGTCTAGATGGAAGAAAGACAGATAACTGAAGAGATATAACATGTCATATTTTTTCATATGAGATGCAAACAATAAAATAACTGGTATTTCTTAGGAATACTGTGAATGGAACTCACAACCCAAATGTGCCTATCACTGGCAGAACCAACAGGTTTTGTCCTGCTCTAATGATCCTCAAAGGGGGTTTCTTATTATGTATATATGTAGATATTTCTCTTGCTTTGAACTTTATCTCCTAAAGAATAGGCTCTCAACCAACAAAGATCAATCATTAAGTAAAGTGCTCTTCTTCTTCTTCTGCCTTCACCTTTAAAAAGACAGCTGGCAGGTTGTGTTGTAATTTACATTTACAATCAAAAAGAGTAGCCTAACAGCGCTGCCCGGGCAAAATTTAGAGTTAAAAATCTACCCAACGTATTTCAGGATCCTCGCTGGTGTTACAGAGCCCGTGCATGGCACTGAGCTACTTCAAACTCAGACTTGAAGTCAAGATAGAAGTAGAACGGAGCACTTATGGGTAGCTACCCATTTGCCATGATGTTAATCCGATGTTCAAACCTCAAACCTTACATTTACAAGGCTGTGATATCTGTGCCTTTCAGCCCAACACAGGAAGAAAATAAGAGATCTGAAGATTTCTTATATCTGTCAAATTTGTCAGATGAGATTAAAAAAAAAAAAAGAATCAAACAGTGGTAAATAATTCTTAGGAATATGATGAATAAAAATCATAACCCATCTAAGCCTGTCACTAGCAGAACCAACAGATTTTATCCTGCATATATGATCCTGAAAAGAGTATCTTAGAATGTACATCTGTAGAGATTCCCTTTCCTCTGTCTTTTATCTAAAAGGGTGGTTGGCATGTTGTGTTGTACAGCAAGGTTGTTAAAAGGGGTGTGGCCAGATAAAAGCACTATGCAGATAGTCAAAGAAGAATAAAAAAAAAAACAGAACTGGTGTCGTGAGCCGCTACACGTTGCGGGATTTACTAAGGAGGCGATCCGAGAACTTTTGGACTGAATGGTTCAATGTGCAATGAGGATAATCTGTCGACTAACTAACTAACTGATAAGCAAGGCTGCACATACCATTTCAACAAACTCCTGATTGGTCACCTTTTAAGGAAGCAGTGGATCTTTTATTTATTTTCCACCAAAACTGGGGCCTCAAAACTCAACAAGCAGAACGCAGAGATATTTTTGTACATCACTGAATGCCGCAGCTAAAATCTTCTATGAAATGAATAATCCAGTCTGATGCCCCTAGTTAGTTACCTCTTATGAGAAAAAAAGTTGTGGGTTTGCTCCCTATCGGAGCAGGACTTTTTTTTCCCTTTAAAAATGACCTTGACTTCCAGGTCAACCCAGCCTTAACTCTTTGAGTCCCAGGGGGTTTAGCATCACAGGCCCAGGGGGTAGTAGAGAAATTAATAAAATTGGCACATCATGCGTTCATTGAACCTAGGAACCTATGAACGTATGATGCATTCCTTGGGACTCAAAGAGTTAAGTGGGTACTGGGTGGAGTCCCAGGAAGTAAAGGCGGCTGGCGTGACGCTGACCACATCACCAATATTGTGCCGATTGGTCTTTAAAAATATAGGTCTAGCCCTATATGCCTAAAGGCGTGTAAAAGGGACCTTTACTTTTTTCACTATGAGAAGAACAGACACATTGCCCCTTAACAAGTATGTTGTAAAAAGCGACTAGGAACTTGCTGAAATCGGAGATGTTGGGCCAAATGACACAGATATTGCAGCCTACTCCTTGAAAGGCAAAAGCTTATGAAGAAAAAGAAGAAATCCAACACCCAGAGTATCCCTACTAAATGACAGTATTGAATATTACAATATCAATTTTAAACCATTAGTTTTATTTTCAATCCACTCACCTTGACATCATAGCATCTAACTAATTTATCCATGCCTCCTGTAAACAGATTGCCTTATAGTAACAGATACTTTCACCAATCCTTTGCTGTCATGTAAAATGTTCAACTTCAGCAGTCCTAAAAATGAATATAGAAGAAATATATTTCAAAGAACAGCAAAACTCCTAAAGCAAAAGGGTTCGCTAGATCTACGCATTGGACGTGACTCCAAACATATGCTTTCACTATCTTCTTTTTTGTCTGCAAATTAAGATAACTATAAATCTTTTAAAGATGTTAAAACCATGGTTTTATAAAGGCAGTTACCAGCAAGATTTTTCTGGTCTTTACAAATATGTTCTAGAACCTCTCATCTGCCAGTATTTCCAAACAGTTCATATTCTAAATCAAGGAAGCATTTACTTGTCAATCCTGTAACTCTTTGTCACCATATGCAAAAATATGGAGGAGAAAGAAAAAGTATGCATGGGGGGAACTGGCAGGAAAGCTAAAGCTTAGTTCTGTGAAGATCGTCATGAATTTCCTGTGGAGGTATCTAAAGCCATCTCTCGAGCATAAAATGCTCTGACCGCAGAGGCTGAAACTGATTCCCTATCACTGCACAATAACAATCTAGATCTGGTGATTAGGCCACACATTTCCCTAGGAGAATCCTAATTCACAGTTTTGGTGTTCTCACCCCAAAAAAAAAA